>SNQJ01S0014324.1:350527-368980 GCA_010110895.2 Picea sitchensis | reverse complement strand
AGATTTTTATTTTTTATTTTTTAAAATTTTAATGTAAATTTAAAAAACAATTAACAAACAAAATTTGAAGTAATGGTTTAGGATCCAATTTTGTTTTTTTTTATTATTTGCGATGGTAATAGATATCAATGTCATGGTTTCAATTAAGACATAATTTTAACTCCAAAAAAAACTAATGCTACTCATAGCATCACTTTTCAATTCAAGGGTCAATTTTAAGGTTTTTGTCTAAAATGGTATCAATTGTTGAAGCCACGATTCCAAAAAAGTCATAATTTTAACCACTTTCCAAACAAATGTGTTAATGGTGGGGCCGCTTTTTGATTCATGGGTTGAATTTGGTATTTTTGACCAAAACATATGGGTTTTTTAGGTTAGAGTTCTCATTTTGAGGTTACAGTTCTCATTAAATTAGTAACTATGTTTATAGACCAAAATTCAACAAACAAAAGATTGATTCCATCATTGGAAAACTTTTGTAGAAGGTATGCGATACATTGCAAAGGAAGTTATCACATCACCCGTATTATGAGCATCCTTCCTTAATATCGAAATACGAGTGGACATATCTAATAGTTGATGAGAAGGAAAAAAGGCCAAGGAAATCAAGGAAAATACCAAAAACTACTAGGTATAATTTCAATCTCCCTAAAAAATAGTTTATATGAAACTATTAATTGTGGTAGAATTCTTATAAATGAATATATGAACATTTTTATATGCGAAAGGAAACTGAAAAGGCCACCAAAGGTAGAATTGATTTAAATTTTGTTACCATTTCCTTCGTGCAAGAGCTTACATCAAGGTTAAAACTTGACATATAATTAAACATCAAATGATGTCATTTATGCAATGATGATATCATATTTGACTCTATCTCTAGATTGACGCCAATTCTATTAAGTTTTCCAATGTTAACAACCAAAAAGTTACAATAATATAAATAATATATAATTGAAAAGGAATTTCAAGTAGCTACTAAAGCGGGCTACAAGGCCATGGTATAATTTAAGAGTGGTGGGTCTATGAAATTGAGTGTTAGGGTTAGGGTAGGAAATTTTAAATTTGTATGATATATGATTGATTCAAACCTTGTTAACACCTACCATATACATTTGTTATTATGGGATGGAAATGGATATGACACAAACAATGTTCCAAAGAGAAAATTTGACAATGGCATATATCGTGATGGAAGTGGAGATCATGACAATGAGGGTGGGAATGATGAAGAGGCCATTGATCATGGCAATGACGTTGATGGTAAGTTATCAAAATTTTTAAATCTTTTTGTCTTGCACTATATTAAAATGTTTCATAAAAAAATGTTAACTTTTTATGTTGAACTGATACCACCTTATTCAATTTCAATGTTTAATCTAATTTTTTTTTCTAGGAAATGATGTTGATGGACAATGCAATTTGTGAATGTCTAGTTTGAGTCATCAATCAAATGACCAAGAAAATGTAGATGATGAATTTGATCAATTTTTATCTCGAACTCTTACTAGTTTGTACACATAGAAAAAAACCACCTATTAAGAAGAGGCTTAATTAGACATTCATTATGTGACCTTTGACAACGATATTACATGGAATATTTTTTACTGTAATATTATGTGACATGTTTTTCACTATGATATTACATGATATAGTTTCGTTTCGAATATGATATTATGTGACATATTTCATGCTTACAAACTCAAATTTTGTGTATTTGTCTTTATGCAATTGCTACAATTTGTTTTATTTATTATTATTTTTGTTTACCTGTGTTTAAGTATCATTTAAAAGTTAATTATAAGGTGGTAGTACATGATTCGAGTGACGATTCTAGTCTCTAGTATCATTTAAAAGTTAATTATCAGGTAGTGAGGATTAATCTCTAATATCATTTAAAAGTTAATTATAAGGTGGTAGTACATGCCTCTAGTGAGGATTAGTCTCTAGTATAATTTAAAAGTTAATTATAAGGTGGTAGTACAGGCGTCTAGTGAGGATTAGTCTCTAGTATCATTTAAACGTTAATTATGAGGTGGTAGTACATGCTTCTAATGAATGAATTGGATTAGTCTCTAGTGAATGTATTGGTTTATTTAAATTTTGGATATTATGTTAAATGTATTGAGTTAATATCTGATTTTATTTGAGAATAATGCTATATCCATTTAAAATATCTTGTTGCATGGATGTTACATTCATTTAAATTGATTGTAACAAATAGATAATGAAATTTGTGAAGCTCAATGTATCAAATATTCTCAATCAAGTATTAAAATCTGAGTTACAAATGTTGAAATTTCCTTTTGAGTTTTCATTTCACTGATTCTATATGATTTTTTGTTTTAATATTTATATCCATTTTCAAATACTAAGATGATTGGCTAAAGACATCATCTAAGTGTTTTCAACTTTGGTAGAAATCTAAGCTTGAGCCATATGCCCTTCAAAAACTTGTAAGATTTGTTATACCCGTTTATTTTCCATGTCTAACTTCCTTCTCTTTTTTGTATGATTTTTTTTTATTGTGATATTCATTTATATTTTGTTTCATTTGTAGACCTACACCTATGATATTGTATTTAATAGCTCTTGTGAAAGTAATATTTTAAGGATTGTTGTTACATTGTATTTTAGCAAGTTCCTTGCATTCAAACTCTTAATTTTGATATGCTTAGTGCTAAAATGAAAAGTGAAAACTAATCATTTCATTTATAATTCTTATAAACCAAAATGAAAAATATATCGACATGGTTAGATTTAATCCCTACTTTGAGGTGTTTTCCTTACTAATCATATTTGATTATGCTCATCACAAATTGTGCCTTCCACACACACCAATCTTAAATTTTTAGTTTCTTTGAATATTTGTTTTTTTATATTTTATTAGTGACTATAAAAGATACTTGGTGGTAAACACATGTTTTATAAGAAAATTTGTGAGATAATTATATTTTTTGGGATGCTTTCAATATCTTGTCAAGTCCATGTTTATTTGGATGAGGCTCAAGGAACATAATTCAATATTGGGTTGAATTGAAACAAAAATAGAATTTATAAAGCCTATCACACTTTTATTTATATACAATAGTGATTGTACTTGCATTATTATCTTCTTAAGTCAAATTTTTTCTTTCAATGGGGCATTCTTAAAGTGATTATGAAATGAAAATAAAATCTATAATTCCTCTCACACTTCACCTCTATTTACAATCATGTTTCTAGTTTCAGGTTGAAAGTAAAGTTTTGACTTAACATGAAAATGAAAATGATGCAAGTACAAACATGTTTGTAAATAAAGGTGTGGTAGGCCTTCTAGATTCTATTTGTGTTTCATAATCACTCGAGAAGTGCCTCCATTGAAAGTGCAATTCATCCTTTAATACAACATTTTCATTCTTCTTCTACTAAAATTTATGATAATGAGATGAATGGAACAATGCTTCCACTAAGACTTATTGTCTTTAAGTTATATGTATTCAACTAAGAACATAGTAAAATGAATAAAAATAATACGAAGAGTTATTTTACTTGTACCCAAAGTAATTCGATTTTATTTCTTTATACATTTTTCTATGCAATCCCCATCTCACATTTCTAAATTTTGTATTCTTCTATTTTATCTTCTTAAATACATTTTTCTACTCAATATCCATCTCACATTTCTATATTTTTCTATTTGTATTCATACCCATGCTTTGGAATAGTATCACCATGAGTCACCACCATGGTTAGGATTGAATTCAACATTGTAAGGAACTTTACATAACTTGTAATTTTCAGAGGGAAAAATTGTAGAATTATGAGATGAGGAGTGCATCTAGTAAAATACATTCATTGATCTATAGACATCTATATTTCATTCCATTTTAATTACATGAACAATAATATATTGTATATACTTAATTGGTTAGAATTATACTTTGCCTGACAACATTTTCAAGGGTAGACACAAATAAAAAACTGGTAATTAAAGAAACTTGAAACTTAGTGTAGAGGATAACAAACCTACTTTCAGCAAACCAACAAATTACCATAAAATCTCAAAAACTAAAAAAATATAAAAGGTAATACTCATAGAAAATGTTTTCAAAACATTCCTGCAACGCGACACCAAAATTTGCTGTCATTAAAATAAGCTTAGTATCCCCGAAATGAAAGATGGAAGATCCATGAATTTGTGGATTTTATATCAGTGGATCCAAGTTTTATGGTCGTCCAAGGATTTCGTAAAGATCATATGAACCAATTAATGTGGAAGTTATTTTCAAATGCCATAAACAAATCTTGTCAGATCAGTGACGACCCCAATAGTTTTTGTAAGACTATATAGGAGAAATGAGGATATGAAATTTTCTGATATATATGTTTGAAACCTCACATATTTTTCAATGAAATGTGAGTAAGCTCTACTTCCCATGCATTATTGTTTGAAAGTATACGATTTTAAATTATTATATAAATATATCCTAAAGCCGAAACTGATCACTTTGTGTATGATGTTGAGGGCCGGCTTCAATTAATCGATTGTAGGTTTAGGCAATTGGATGGGGCAGAAGTAAACTCAATGGGTGACTTTGTTGCTGGTTAAGGATGACCTACTGTGGAGTTTCCTTGAAATTATTCACTCATTCATTCATATATATATATTCGGATATAGACATATGTTATATCTGTGTTTGTTTCTCTTTGAAGTACCACTGATTTTTGCTGGCCGTTAATGAACTGTGAGGTAAGATTCACTGCTCTTGCATTGGTGCTTGAGAGTATATGATTTTAAGTTATTGCAATCCAACACTTATAAACGTGTCCAAATGCCAAAACTGAGATCACCTTGTGCCCCTTATAGAGTTGCTGCAAAATTGTTTACTATGCTTGTTATCAGCCCCCTATAGAATTTCTGTAAAATTGTTTACTATGCTTGTTATCAACTAACAGATTGCTATCTTTGTCTTCCTTGGGAGGTTTTAAGTCTCTAGTTGATCAAATCTAGTCTGTCTCTTTCTGCCGAAAGATGTGGAAAGCCAACAAGAAGGCCAAGCGCTTGGTTTTAGGCAACGATGTGGGATTAGAAGACACTTGCAGAATGACTCTTTTCTCTCTTGTAGGCCGTTTATATTATAAGTCATTGAGAAAAGGCTCTCTTGAGGAATGGATTAAGCACCAGTGGGTTCCCCTCCTTGGGTATTACCCTAAGGTTATCTTCCTCACTAAAGGCTGGCTAGGGTTTATTTGCAACTCCCTTGAGGACGCTACCCTCTTATTGAGTTCGCTTTGGGTCTTTGGGGGTAGTAGTCTTATGCTGAAACAATGGAGGATTGCTTTCAATCCTGATACGGAGTTCTTTGAGTTCAGACACCTCTGGGTACTCCTTCTAGGTCTCCCATTGTTTTTGTGGAATGAAGGAGCCTTAAGGGATATTGGCGACACTTTGGGGAGATTCATTTCACTGGACTCCAACGATCTTAGCTCCCCGATGCAGAAGATGGGTCGAGTTCTAGTGGAGGTGGACATATTTTATGGATTGTCGAAAACTATAGAGATAGAATGGAGAGGTCGAAAAATTGTTTAGCCACTCAATTATCTTGGTCTGCCATTCCCCTGCAACGTCTGTCGTCAAGCAGGACACCTTCGTCTTGACTGTAAGGGGAAAATCCTGGAGGATTTATCTGAAGATTCTGAACTACAGAGGAGTCCTCTAGCTTATGTTAAAGATGATGCATCTTTGGACTTCTTGCATGAATCCTTGGGATGCTCTTCCTCTTCTATGCTTGAGCCCGACTCTAGCCTTTCTGGTAAGTTACAATCGCTCTGTCCTTTGCTGTTTAATCCCTATCCCGTGAGGAGAAGGAGGCCATAAATAACTCAGAATGGTTAAAGGCTAATACACTACCGAAGAAATCCAATCTCGGGCACTTACTCTTATAACCTCTTCGTTCCACCCCTTCATCTTTCTCTTCTCTCAGCGATCTGGTAGAAGCTCCCCTTCCTAGATTCTTACCCCCGATTCATTTGTCCGAAATTTCCATGCAGACAACTCCTTCTGTTCCCAGGGGTTCTATTGTTCCTACTGTTACTGTAGACACTCCTCTTTCCAGTATGTTTTCTGCTTTGAACCAGCCTATAGGCTCCTTGCCGTCTCCTCCTCTGCGGTATAGTCCGGTTCCCTCCCCTTCTACCCTATCCGATAGTAATCTGGCACCTTCAGTTTCTTCTTTGGAAGACATACTCCATCAGTCTTCCATACTACTAGGCTACATAGAGGCAGAGGAGGAGGACACAAACCTCTCCAAAACCCTTGAATCCTTGTTACCTAGACTCAATGTGACCTGAATCCCTCAACCTTTACCCATTTTCCTTGGAAAGAAAGTCGTCGACTCAACTGTGGATATTGGTTCATCTTCCTCTCAACCTGCAGGAAAGGGGGGCAGAGCTTTCTCCTGGTCACAGGGTCTGGCCTCTGAACTGTCACCTGTCAAAACAAGAAGCTCACCTGTCAAAACAAGAAGCTCACGGAAGACACATGCGCGTTCTAGTCTTAAAGAAGACGAAAGTGTTCCTACTTCCCCAGATTCAGGGGCCCTTAGAGCAATGAAGGCCTTGGCAAGGGCGAAGTGATGTTATTTCTCTCTTTGAACATTCGAGGGATTGGAAGCACCCTCAAAGATGCCTCGGTTTGCAGACTGCTGGATCGTACAAGGCCATACATTGTGTTTTTATAAGAGACTCTTTCAGATGAGCAGAAAGTGAGAGATTTTTTGCTCCAACTACATCCTTCTTGGGCTGTAACTGCTGTAAACTCTTTAGGAACTTCTGGTGGCTTACTGGTTTCTTGGGACCCAAAATCCTTTGATCTGAAACCCTTCGTAACTATTGGCAAAATTTTATTATTAGGTAGCCGTGTTTCCTCCAAAAAGAAGGTGACACTTCTCAATATTTATGGACCATGTAAAGAACGACAACTTTTCTGGAGTTCTTTTGCAAAGAGTGGTTTACACACTATCCCGAATCTTATCATAACAGGTGACTTAAATTTCATTTTGTCTTTGGAAGAAAACTAGGGTGGTTCATTTGTTCCAGGTTCTATCAAGTTTTTCCTGAGAGACATTCTCACCTCCATGAATTTGGTCGATCTTAAGCCAAACAAGATGGTCCCTACTTGGCGTAACGGGCATGCTAGCCATCATGCTATTGATAGAATGCTTTATAGGTTCTTAGTCTCTGAAAGGACTTTGTCAACTATGGGTCTTTCAAGATCGTGGGTGGAATACCCGTTTATCTCAAATCACGCTCCTATTTTTATACAACTTGAGGAGGCTCCAGTGTACAAGGAATTTCCATTCAAGTTTAATGCTCATTGGTTGTAGGAGTTTGATTTTAAAAACTTGGTTCATACAATTTGGAGGGACCCCCATTTCCTGATGGAGGGTAATTGTCAATAGCGACTGGTATGGAAGCTTAAAGAACTCAAATTTCAAACAAAGATCTGGATAAAATAAGTTTTTCTTAAAAAAAAAAGTTTTTAGAAAACTGGGAATCGAAAATTGAAAGGCTGTTATTTAAATTAGTGGAGGGCTTCTTATCCTTAGAGGACGATGGATATCTCCGTGTGCTGGAAACTAATATAAATATTTTTCTGCAAGGGGAGGAGGAGGCTTGGCGACTACGCAACAGGGTTACTTGGATTCAGAGTGGAGACTCTAATACCAAATTTTTCCACAAGATGACAAGCTATAATAGAAATCAAAATCATGTGTGGGAATTAATCTCGGGCACTGGAAAAAAAGTTACTGGACATGAAGCGATTAAAGAGGAGGCGTTTAATCATTTCAAGGACTTCTTTAGAGAAAAAGATAGAATATATTACTCGAAACTTGTGAGGATCTCCAACCTTTATCCTAGCATGGTTACTGAGGATGAGGCTGATTCACTCTTTAACCCTATGACTCTGGAGGAAATTAAATATATTCTAGAAAAGTTTAACAAAGATAGAAGCCCTGGACTTGATGGGTGGACTATGGATTTTTTCATTTCCTTCTTCGATTTAGTAGGTGAAGATCTGCTCGAGATGGTGGAGGACTCGAGGAGGAATGGAAAACTTTGTTGAGGCCTTAACTCGACCTTCCTGGTCCATATTTCGAAGGTAAACAAGCCAGAATCCTTCGATGATTACCGTCCTATTTCCTTATGTAACCTCATCTACAAGGTGATCTCTAAAATCCTTGCTAATTGGATAAAACCTTTTCTTTCAAAGTCCCTTTCTTCAGAACAACTTGGATTCTTAAAGGGTAGAAGAATTCAAGATGCTATTGGTTCAGCCCACGAGACTCTCCATAGTATTAAAAAAAAGAATATCAAATCTCTGGTGTTGAAATTAGACCTCAAAAAATCCTATGACAACATAGACTAGGAGTACCTAAGAGTGGTATTACTCTCGGTAGGCTTTGGGGTAAAGCTCACAGATTGGATAATGTGCTGCATTATGAGTGCTAGGTTTGCAGTTTTGATAAATGGTGAGGTGAAGGATTATTTTAAGAGCCGGAGGGGGCTTTGTCAGGGCTGCCCATTATCCCCGTATTTGTTTATTTTGATTATGGAAGGGATAATTATGATGTTATCAAGAGGCATTTCTAACCAGAGTATTTCTGGTATAAAGGTAATGCAACATCTAAAAATTATCCATCTAATGTTTGTTGATGACGTCCTTATAATGTCTAAGGCATACTCGATGGAATGGATATTAATATTAGACATTCTTCGAGCTTACTGTTCTGTTTCTGAAATTTGCATAAATTCTTCAAAAACTACTGTTCACTATTGGGGGCTTGAGGATTTGGAGCTTGAGCTTTTAAAATCCATTTTACCTTTTTCCTTTGCTGATTTAAACTCGGGTTTCAAGTACTTAGGCTATCTTTTAAATCCAGGAGCAGCCAAAGTTGATGATTGGAGCTGGTTGGTGGCTAAAATTGAAAACAAATTGGGCTCTGGTGTAATCAGTGGCTATCATTGGGAGGCAGATTAATTTTGGTCAAATCAGTGTTGGAGAGTCAATCGGTCTTTTGGATGTCAATGGAGGTGATTCCTAAATCTGTTTTAAATCACATTCGAAAGCTTATGTTTTATTTCCTTTGGAGTGGTCAGAAGGCAATGCATCACTACCATCTCTATATATGGGACCTCCTTGCAAGACCAAAGTATTGTGGAGGTTGGGGACTTAGAAATTTAATTACTTTCAACTCAGTGTTACTAGAAAATACCCTTTGGAGGGCGCTAATGATGGACAACATTTGGTATAGGATTCTATTGGATAAATACTTGGGGGGTTCTTCTGTAGTTCACTGGCTCCGAAAAATAAATCATCAGCAACATAATTCGTCTCGTTTTTGGAGCGGCTTGACCAAGAGCATTCCAGTGTTATTGCATTAGCTTCAGTGGAAGCCTAGTTCTAGGAATTCGATTTTGATAGGTGTGGATAAAATTACCGGTTTGGAGGAGAGCTCTATCCTCTCAGACCCCCTTCGATCGCAACTATCACTAAATCATATTTTGGTCCTAGCGCAGGCAAGAGATACCGTTGGTGTATCTCCCTTCCCAGACCGGTGGCGCACTAGCGATTCATTGGGACTATCTGGTCAGATCGCTACAGAGTGGGATAGTTTCACCTTTTCTTTAGGGGACGCAGGCCTATCACTCCATTATGGTGCAGATAGCTTGGTGTGGGTTGGGGGTGATACTTATGGAGTAATTTCTGTTAAAAATATTTATCACGCTCTTATAAAACCGTTGGATTTCCACAGTGAAAAAGGCTAGGTTCTCAAACTATGGAAGTGGCCAGTCTAGCTAAAAATTAAATTGTTTTTGTAGCTGGCGGCCTTTGATAAAATTCTTACCTGGGATGTGCTCCAAAGTAAAGGCTAGGTAGGCCTGGGGGTGTGCAAGTTCTGCAACAACAACGCTAAAAATGCCAATCATCTTTTAATCCATTGCTCGTTCACTAAGGCAGTTTGGCATCGTCTGACTGAAATCTACCATTTAAAAATCCTTTGGGCTGGATCATCGGTATCGGATTGCTTAAATGTGTGGAATTTTGAAAAATCTGCTCCGGTTAGCCTGGCTACCATTTCTTGCTGGCATATTTGGATTGAGAGGAATAAGGTGTTATTCAAGGATCGAAATCCCTCTTATCTTGCAGTGGTGCATAGGATTGCTATCACATTTTCTTGGTAGCCAACTATTGTAAATCCTATTCCTCATAGAGTGTGCGAATTTATTCACACCGAGGGCTTTACACTGGCATGATTCGATGGATCAACCTTATTATTTGGGGGTTTCTATGTAGCGGGTGGTTTTTTTAAAACACATGCTTCGAGGGTCACAAAATGGTACACCAACTGCGGAGCGGGTACAAACACAAAGGCTAAGCTAATGGGCTTGTGGGCGACCCTCACCTTGGCCTTTCTTTGGGAAATTGATAAAATTCAAATTTTTGGGGATTCGAAATTCATTATTGATTGGATGAATCATAAGGGTCAACTTCAAGTGGTGAATCTTGATGGCTGGAAATTAAAAACAAAGGAACTGGCAAATAATTTTAAAGAAATTAGTTTCTAGCACATTTACCGGGAGCATAATAAAGAGGCAGACTCACTGTTAAAGCAGGCACTAAAGGAACCCAAAGGTAGAATGATTGTTTATCATTGGGAAAATGGGGAAGAAATACCTCCTACCCATCTAAATATATTTGAAAATTGAGCTTTTGAGTAGCTCGGGGAGTAAGTAGATGCTTTTGAGGCCAGTTTTGTTTTCAATCTGCACATTTCCAACCATATTTCAGTTGAGTTTAGTATGCTGTCGCGTGATCAACTCTTTAGTCCTTTGTGATTTTCAGTACAACAAAGCTTTCTTTTGGTTGCTCCATCTCAATATCGGTCAGAATCGATACCGTGTCTGTAAAAAAAATTATACCTTTATATAATTTTGAGATACTTTTCTTCAGAAAAAAACAGATTGTTTTCTTTTTTAAACAATTATTATTATTATTACTACTATTCTTTTTTAAACAACTATTATTATTGTTATTCCTTTTTAAACAACTACTATTATTAATAATAATAGTAATAGTTTTTATTATTATTGTTTTTATTAATTTTTTTCCCTCTTTTTTAACATTAAAAAAAATATCAATATTATAAATACACACACACACACACACACACACACACATATAATTCACATAAGTGACATCTTGAGCTTTCAATGAGTATAGAGAATATTATAGGGTTTATGGTGGGTACCATCCTCAAAATAAGGAGAAATTTACATTGGATGGGGTTTTTCCCGAATATATATTATAAGTGCTTTATTTCTTTAGTGTTTAAGATGGAGTTGAGTCCACATGAGACATTTAAGATGGAGTTGAGTCCACATGAGACATTTAAAAAAATATTAATAACAAAATATATTTAATGGGAGTTATATATATATATATATATATATATATATATATATATATATATATATATATATATATATATATATATATATATATATATATATATGTTTTAGTTTGGATGGTTGGAGGAATGATTGTTGTTATCCTTCCAACCCATTATTGTAATTGAAAGTAAAAAAAAATATTCCATGGAGAGTGGTCAAATACTCTACAACTCAATATGAAAGAATCAATGTTAAATAACTATGCTCATATGTAAAATAACATTTGAAAATTTAAATTGCTATTATTTTTATCATTTAATATGAAAAAATTAATACATCACATAAATTGAATGATAAAAAAGATTGAATATATGATTACTTTCATGATAAATCCAAATTTAATATAACTCTATACCAGCAATTCTCAATATACTTCATCCGCTTCATCATGTTGACAATGCTTTTGTTAGTGAGTTTGTTTTAACCATCTACCATGATAGTGTGTTTGTTGAAACCATAGCTATTTCTAAACACATCTGATAAGCTCAGGTACATACTTTCTTTAACTGCCACTTAAATTAATATTAGAAATTTGTTGGGTTTCCTCAATCATATGATGATGATGATTAATGTCCACTAAGACCGAATTAGTCTATCAGAACTTAAGAGGGTAAATGATTACTTGTGATTCTTTAGAACTCTCTATGTATTCCTATCCGGTAGAGATCAATAGATGGCTACTTCTCATGTGGGAAGTTTGGTTTTGCAGTCCTTACATACATGCGTCTTTTTCACATGGTATCTAATCGACTCTGCAAACCCGTCCTCACTTTTTTTTTTTGTTGAGCGAGTTGTCATTCTTCCTTTGTTCAATTTTTTCAAATATTTTTATATTGAACTATATTAAAATGTTTCATAAAAAAATGTTAACTTTTTATGTTGAACTGATACCAACCTATTCAATTTCAATGTTCAATCTAATTTTTTTCTAGGAAATGATGTTGATGGACAATGCAATTTGTGAATGTCTAGTTTGAGTCATCAACCAAATGACCCCGAAAATTTAGAATATGAATATGATCAACTTTTATCTCGAACTCCTACTAGTTTGTACACATAGAAAAAAACCACCTATTAAGAAAAGGCTTAATTAGACATTCATTATGTGACCTTTGACTATGATATTACATGACATATTTTTTACTGATATTATGTGACATGTTTTTCACTATGATATTACATGATATAGTTTTGTTTCCAATATGATATTATTTGACATATTTCATGCTTACAACCTCAAATTTTATGTATTTGTCTTTATGCAATTGCTACAGTTTGGTTTATTTATTATTATTTTTGTTTACCCTTGTCTAAGTATCATTTAAAAGTTAATTATAAGGTGGTAGTACATGATTTCAATGATGATTCTAGTCTCTAGTATCATTTACAAGTTAATTATAAGGTAGTGAG
The DNA here is from genome assembly GCA_010110895.2 of Picea sitchensis. NCBI lineage: Eukaryota > Viridiplantae > Streptophyta > Pinopsida > Pinales > Pinaceae > Picea > Picea sitchensis. The sequence goes on along the minus strand of SNQJ01S0014324.1, from coordinate 356,074 downwards.
GATTAGTCTCTAGTATCATTTAAAAGTTAATTATAAGGTGATAATACATGCTTTTAGTGAGGATTAGTCTTTAGTATCATTTGAAAGTTAATTATAAGGTGGTAGTACATGATTCTAGTGAGGATTAGTCTCTGGCATCATTTAAAATTTAATTATAAGGTGGTAGTACATGCTTCTAGTGAATGAATTCGGTTAGTCTCTAGTGAATGTATTGGTTTATTTAAATTTTGGATATTATGTTAAATTTATTGAATTAATATCTGATTTTATTTGAGAATAATGCTATATCCATTTAAAATAACTTTTCGCATGGATGTTCCATTAATTTAAATTGATTGTAACAAATACATAATCATATTTGTGAAGCTCAATGCATCAACAAGAATTGGGGTGTAGAAAATTGATCCATATTAGATAAAAAAAGGTTGGATGGTGGTAGTCAAATATGCCCAATCAAGTATTAAAATATGAGTTACAAATGTTGAAATTTCCTTTGCTAAAGACATAATCTAAGAGTCTTCAACTTTGGGAGAAATCTACGCTTGAGCCATATGCCCTTCAAAAACTTGTAAGCTTTGTTATACCCGTTTATTTTCATGTCTAACTTCCTTTTCTTCATTGTATGATTTTGTTTATTGTGATATTCATTTATATTTTGTTTCATTTATATACCTAAACCTATGATGTTGTCTTTAATAGCTCTTGTGAAAGTAATATTTTAAGGATTGTTGTTACATTGTATTTTAGCAAGTTCCTTGAATTTGAGCTCTTAATTATGATATGCTTAGTGCTAAAATGAAAAGTGAAAACTAATCATTTCATTTGTAATGCTTATAAATCGAAATGAAAAATATACCTATAATAACAATGGGATATGGTTATATTTAATCCCTACTTTGAAGTGTTTTTCTTACTAATCATATTTGATTAGGCTCATCACAAATTGTGCCTTCCACACACCAATCTTAAATTTTTAGTTTCTTTGAATATTTGTTTTTTTATTAGTGAGTGTAAAAGATACTTGGTGGTAAACACATGTTTTATAAGAAAATTTATGAGATAATTGTATTTTTTTGGGATGCTTTCAATATCTTGTTCCATGTTTATTGGGATGAGGCTCCACATTGAATCCTGTGGTGTTCTCAATATTTCACACTTATAACATCAAGCTTATGAAAATGTTATATTAACTTTGTTTGTTGTCTACCTTTCTATATTTGTATAGAAAATATTTCCACATATAAATATATGAGTTATAATAGTGATTGTACTTGCATTATTATATTCTTAAGTCAAAATTTTTTCTTTCAATGAGGCATTCTTAAAGTGATTATGAAATGAAAATAAAATCTAGAATTTCTATCACACCTCTATTTACAATCATGTTTCTAGTTTCACGTTGAAAGCAAAGTTTTGAATTAACATGAAAATGATGCAAGTACAAACATGTTTGTAAATAAAGGTGTGGTAGGCCTTCTAGATTCTATTTGTGTTTCATAATCGGCCTTCTAGATTCTAGTGCCTGATGCAGGAGCATCTCAAGCGAGCCAACGTGGAAGCAAGAGACAACTGGACAAGCGCTAGTGCAAATTTTGAAATTACCTTGAAATTGATGCGCCATCTTAAAATAAGATAATTAAGAAGGAGCGCACTTGTATAATGTAAACGGACCTTGAGCGATTTGCTCTCGTCCTTAGTAGGTAGAAGGCATTTATAATAATAAATGAAGGTAGATAGAATTGAATGTGTAGATTAGACAGTTTGAGAGCGCAAGAGGGAAACGAGATATAGACACCCTCATTGTGTGTATTGTAACATTAGCATAAGCATTATTGAGGAGAGCATAGAGGAGAAGCAAAGAGCTGTGTAGCAGACTCCATGTACAGAAGTCCTGAATTAATACAAAGAAAGTTGTGATTCAGACTCATGGTGTTCATATATTCTCTGTGTATGCATATTTGAATGTTATGCTCATGAATGTTTTACTCTTTCTGTCATGCAATTGCTTTTATGCTATGTATGAATGATTCTTGTTGAATGTTTGAAATCTGAGAGGAAAGGGTAATGAAATGAGTTTCAATTGTTTCTCTATCTGAGAAAGAGTTCCTGCAAGGAGTGCAGTTGAAGTGTCCGCAAGGAGTGCGTTGACAAAAGGTTCAGAGGTTTTTCTTTGAAAACTTAGGAGAGAGAGCTTTTGTTCTCATTTTCGCAGAAGTGCAGTCAAACACAGGAGCCATGCAAGGAGTGCGCAGGCCGAGTAAAGTCTCAGAGTTTCGAATCTGAGTGAAGTATTGAAGGACTGCTGCTGCAGGTGTGCGTAGAGTCAAAGGATTTCAACACTTAGGAAGTTCTTTAAAGTCTTCCGTAAGGAGTGCGTGCAAGGGTTTTTCTAAAAAAAAGACGCAGAGTCGTGGAAAATTCATAAGGATTTGAATTCTTCAAGGGTCGTTGAAGGCAGGTAAAGAGTCCAAGTACCTTGAAAATCAGAGGGAAAGCGTAGCAACGTCGGACCGCAGGAGGAAGAGCTCTCAGAGGAAGAGACAGAGGGTCAAAATTCTTGGTGGAGAATTCCCGAAGTCCCATGAGCCGTTAGATCTCACAGAGAAGAAGGGGAGTTACAGCGAAAGCGTCGAAAGGTTCTAAGCTCAGGAGAAGTAGGACCGTAGATCCAAGCCACAAGGGCCGTTGGATTTACTCGCGGATACTTGTATCGGGTTTTCATGGGTGGAAGTCCCGTAAACCTTGCAACGAGAATCGCGATATTCCGAAAAGAGACATATCGAAAGATAAGAAGATTCGTGTGGGCCATGGAGGAGTCAACGAGTAGACAGGTGGTGCACTATTGACACAGAGTCAAACTCCGTCGATCGTTTCAGAGTTTCATGGAGTAAAGTTCCGAAACCTTTGCATTAGGATTCACAATATTGCGAAGTCCGAAGTGCCGATGAAGTGAAGTGGCGTTGAAAATTCAAAGCTCGCGAGTGTATCAGAGTTTTGGCAAATTGGGATTTGGGAGTCGAGGAGACAAGTTTCTCGACATCGCGATCGTCGAAATCGCGATAGGGAAAATCCCGAAAGGAAAGAGGAAAGGTCAGCGTTCACTATTTCGGGTTTCGGGGATTCGAGACACCAACACTTGACCACTGGATTCAAAAAGTTGCGAAGTTCGATCTCCCAAGTGTAAAGAGGGGATCCCGTGAGAGTTTGTTGTGGGTGCAGATGTCTTGATAGGGAAATAGAAGAGCCGTTAGAGTTCTTCGGGCCAGTGGTAAAGGAAAGATCCTGTGTTGACTTGGACCTTCCGACTTGTGGGTTGTGGAAGGAGTGTGCGTCGACATCAATTTGGTATCAGAGCACAGAAAGGTTCTTTTCTTTCTGTAGTAGAGAGAAAGAGAATTCACCATGCCGCCAAGGATAAGGGACAGACAAACACCCGATCCACTAGAGGATAGGGAAATGCCGCGAAGAAGGGGCAGGCAGATGACAGATCCAACTATGGAGAGAGAGATGCGTGATCTATGAGCTAGACTCGAAGACATGGAGACAACACAGAGACGCATAGTCAGTGCTGGGGATCTTAGTGATTCCGAAAGTGAAATTGAGGCTGAACATGAGGAAGAATTTGTAGCTGAAGATGCAGCAAATGAACGTTTGATCAGAGCTATTGCAAGAATGGGTGCAAGAGCAAAGATGGACATTCCAGTTTATGAGGGAAATCTGGATGCAGAGGAGCTTCTAGAATGGATTAGAGCTCTAGACACATACTTTGACTATGAAGATGTCGAAGAAGACAAGAAATTCAAGCATGCTGTCACAAGGTTAAAGGGACATGCAACATTGTGGTGGGATGAACTACAAGCTGACAGATGCTGCAAAGGCAAGCAGAAGATCAAGAGCTGGGACAAAATGATCGCAAAGATGAAGGCGAAATTCATCCCCAGAGATTATCAAATTACTCTGTTCAGGAGGATGCAAAACCTGAGACAGAAGCTGATGACCGTGAAAGAATACACTCAAGAATTCTACAAACTAAACATTAGGGCAGGTCATCGGGAGAGCGATGATGAAAAAGTTGCCAGATACCTGAATGGTCTGAGATATGACATCCAAGATGAGATGAGCATGGTAACCATCTGAACGGTGGAAGATGATTATCATATGGCTCTGAAAGTGGAAGAGAAGCTGAGCCGAAAGCAGGTTCAGAGAGGCCGAGGCAGGAGTTAGCCCAGAGGCAAATCAGTTGCCCAAGACAAATATCAAAAGCCCAAGGAGGACTAGAAGAAACCTCAGACTCGAACTGAGAGAGGTGGAAGCTCACAGAGAGGGAAATATGCTGAACAGAGAGGACAACATACTGAGAAGAGAGGAGATTATGTGGATAACAATACTTTTCCTCGTACTAGAGGTAGAGGAAGAGGAAGAGGTGGAGTAATAACATGCTTCACATGTGGAAAGAATGGGCACAAGTCTTACGAGTGTCCAGACAAAAAGAAGGAGAGTGGAGAAGCTCACATCGCTGAGGCACAGAGGCGGGATGTTGAGGCAAAAGACGCTGAAGGAGGGAAATCGCTGATGATGCGAAAAGCTCTGTTGACACCAGAGAAGGAGGTGGAGAGTTCAGTCCAAAGAACCAGACTTTTCTGGACTTCTTGCAAGACCAAGGACATGGTATGCAAGGTAATTGTGGATAGTGGTAGCACAGATAATCTCGTTTCTACGGAGATGGTAGAGAAGTTGGAGCTGGAGATGATTGATCATCCAAGCCCATACATAATTTTGTGGCTATAAAAAGGACATCAGGCAATTGTCACTAAATAGTGTTTAGTTGAATTTAAGATAGGGGGATATAATGATAAGATATTATGTGATGTTATTCCTATGGATGTTTTTCATCTATTGTTGGGTAGACCATGGCAATATGACAGGAATGTGATTCATGATGGGAGAATGAACACATACACCCTAGAGAAGAATGGGAGGACTCACATGTTACTTCCAATTAAGGAGGTGAAAACGGAAGTAAGCAACACAGTACTTCTCATGAATGGGAAGGAACTTCTTACAGAGGTTAAGAATAAGGAGGATCCACAATTCATTGTGGTTAGGAAATCGAAGATTGTTTTGACCAGTACAAGGGTGGATGATTTACCAGAAGAGATTCAGGAACTGTTGGAAGAGTTTGCTGATATAGTAGTGGATGAATTACCTCGTTCGTTGCCACCGATTAGAAGTGTGAGTCATCATATTGATTTCATACCAGGAGCCAGTTTACCAAACAAATCCGCGTACAGACTAACGCCGCAAGATAATGAAGAGGTCAAAAGACAAGTCCAGGAGTTGTTGGAAAAAGGTTTGGTCAGAGAAAGCTTGAGTCCATGTGCTGTTCCAACAATACTCAATCCTAAGAAAGACGGAGGCTGGAGGATGTGTACTGACTCGAGGGAGATTAACAAGACAACCATCAGGTACATATTTCCATTTCCAAGGATGGATGATCTGATGGATTGCTTGAGTGGAGAAAAGTACTTTTCAAAGATTGATTTGAAA
>SNQJ01S0014324.1:340283-350517 GCA_010110895.2 Picea sitchensis | reverse complement strand
AATAATACATCACATAAATTAAATGATAAACAAATTTTACACTTAAAAAAATATATTTGATTACTATAAATCCAAATTTAATATAACTCTATACTAGTAATTCTCAATATACTTCATCCACTTCCTCATGTTGAGAATTCTAAACACATGTGATAAGCTCAAGTACATTCTCTCTTTAAGTGCCCAACTAATATTAGAAATTTGTTGGGCCTCCTTAGTCATATATATTGGGAACTCTCTATGTATTCCAATCATGTAGAGATCAATAGATCTCTACTTTTCTTGTGGGAGGTTTGGTTTTGCAGACCTTGACATACTTGTGTCTTTTTCACATGGTATTTGATCGACTCTGCAAACCCCTCCTCATTTTTTTTTGGTTGAGCGAGTTGTTGTTCTTCCTTATTATCGCAGCGAGTGATCTCCCTCGTTGTTTTCGTTTTTTTGTCTAATAGATTAATTCTCAGCCATAGGTTAGAGCCACTCTTCTTTGTTAGAGCCACAGGTTCCATTTTGTTTTTTGAGATTATACACCAAGATATGGTGCTTTATTATATTCTCTATTGTAAATGGAAGAATCTAAGACTCTTAAACTCCTAACACCCCATAATTATCACATGTGGAAATTGAAGATGCAATAGTTGTTGCAATCAAAAGGGCTTTGGAAAATGTTATGCAATAGTTGTTGCAATCAAAAGGGCTTTGGAAAATGTTAGCTCAGGTTCAATCTGTATTCACCAAGAAAATCTAGAGGTTCACTTATCCAAACAAACTAGATGAAGTTATGGGCCTCATCGATTTACATGTATAAGTTAGTTTGTTGTTCCACATTGTTGGTTATAAAACCCCAAAAGCAAGTTGGGACAAGTTGGCCTCCTTATTTGGTAAAGTGAATGAATTTCGAGCTCTACAGTTGGAAGCAGAATTGCCATCGCTTGTGCCTGATGAGCATGCATCTATTGAAGATTATCTTTCCAAATTCAGGTCATTGGTGGCACAACTAAAAGGGTATGCAAAATCCAAATCCAATGAGCTTTCCTGATTTTATCCAAATTGAAAGGTCCTTATTAGGTATTTTATTCTACATTTTATTCTAATATGGATGCAATCAGAGATGAATTTAAAACTCCTTCATTTGAGATTTTTTGTGAGTGCTTGATAAGGGAACAATCCAAACTTATGCAACTTGATTCCCTTTCAAAATCTAATGATCAAGCTCTTTTGGCCCATACCTCTAAAGGAAAGATGAAAGGTTCATATAAAAAGAAGAAAGACTTTGCACAAGGTGGTGAGACTCCCTCCAAACCTCAGATGAAAATCAAATCATCTCCACCTTCCATGAGTATTCCTCCAAGACAAAGAAGAAAAATTCAGAAGAAAGTTATAGCTTTGGGGTGGTCTAGGGAATACAAAATCAAAATGTTGGAAGAAACTTGAGGCATTGAATGAATCCTTGCAGCAACACCAAATTTCTGTGTTCAAACCTTCTTCAACAGGTAAAGGCTATGCTTTATCTGTTAGGTAGCTAGAGAGGTAGTGGTGCAACCCACCCCTTCTCTCATCGGGAATGCATGACCTCCTGGTCAAGGATATTCAACTACCTGAGCTGTATTATCTCCTCGAGGCCTTGCTGGCCCCAAATTGAATTAAACACAACCCCTTCTATCACCTTAGGCATAGGTTGTATGGTAGCCGTGGACCCCTTTCCTTAACACTTTAAAATCTTGAAATTTCGGGCATTAGCTCATTTCTGCTAGCCCTTCTCCACATGCAACCTCGGGCTAAACATCCTGGGTGCTTAGTAACTTCAAGTTTCAATGTTTTTAGCAACAACTGCACCCTTTCGTCCGAACCTCAAATCGCGAATTCACCTGGGCAGATCTACGGTTCTCGTCTCTCCCACATCCAACGACTGTGATCTGTTTGGACTTTGGTATTCATGAGTTCCACACGTCTCAACCTTCTATTCTCTGAAGTATTTCGTACCCAAAATCTTAGATCAAGTGCCATGTGCCTCTCTTTATCCGGTGGTCCAGATCTCCTCACTCTTTGTGACTTCATGAAAAATGACCTTTTACTCCTCGCAAAAATTCCAGATCTTGGTCCTCCGAACTCTCCAATCTGCTGCCATGTATCCTCGCTTCAACCAACGACTTGGATTTTCTTCGCACTTTGCGACTTCATGAGAATGGCTATCTGCTTGGTGCAATTCCTCTGAATCTTTTCTTCCCGAACTCGCTAATCCACTTCCACGTCTTTTCTTTCCGACCAATGGTTGGGATCTCTTCGCAGTTTCAGAATTCAACGTTTTTCACCCTCCTACACTCCAAACCTTCTGGTTTACGAATTTTTGAAAGAACTTAAGGCTAACCGCCACACAACTTCTCCCAGATTAGACGTTTTGGAATGGTTCCATTCCTCGTGGGAGGATCTTAATCGTCACTCTGAAGAAACCTTAAAGGCTCCTCCCTTTTGAAGATTTCTCTCGTTATTTTTTTGGATCTTGTCTTCCTCCTAACCTTTAACTCTTTAAAGGGTTTTCTTAGACACTTAGTTGGATTTAGGATCTGTGCATGCATCACAATAGACCTTCACACACACTTTTGTGAGAAACCTCTCGAGCTACTCTCCTGAGATTCTGGTTCAAAAACTCTGTCAACGCACTCCTTGCGAATGATATGCATACTCTGCATACAAATTCCACGTTATCTCTCTTGAGCTCTGAGTCGAATGAGATTATGTCAATGCACTCCTTGCGGACAATATGTACTCCTTACGTAAGCTCATGGAAGAGAAACAATTGAAACTTATCTAATTTTTCACTCGTTCATACATTCAACATGGTAACTCATGCATTTTTCAGTGTAATTCACGCATACATGAAAACACAAAATAACAGAGAACATAATATAAACAAAAAGCCTACCATTCACTAATATAGACAAGCAATAGAGACACATGCATTTGGGTCAATATTTCTCTGTTATATTCAGCTAAATCTACATGAGCTATATCAACATTCAAAAACTTCTAATTAAATTTCAACAACAATAATACTCAATTAATTTGTAGCTACCATCATGTTCAACAACCTCATTTGGGCATACAACACCTCTACTTATACCATAGGGCTCCTAGGGTTCCCTTCGACTACCTATCTTTCCGAAGTAAAAACTAACTACCACTTAAACACCATTACATTAAAGTCTAAGAGTGAAACTCCTAGATCTCACGTGATCGTTTCAGCTTCCAAGCATTTTGATCTTATTTAATCATCTGTTCAAAACGATTTACAGAAAACACCAACTTTTATAATATCAACAATAATTCAAAAGGCACGCTAGGGCACTGCGTTATCTCTTCACATGTGTTTTACTGACGATGCTCCTGCATCATACTCCCCTGAACAAAAATTCACAGACTCTTGTCCATGAGCTCTTGTAGTGACTTTCCATGCTTCTGGATATCAGCTTCATTTACCCAACTAGAATATTCTATTGGGTGTCCTTTCCACTTTACCAAATACTCGAAATAACTCTTTCTCCTAGTATTATTACTAATATTCTGATCTATGATCTTCTCCATCTGTGGATTTTCCGCTAAAAGCATCTGCTTCTCCCACTGAATCTCTTTCTGATCTTCTGATTATTTTGTGTCATCTTCCCTATAAGGATACAGGTCTAAAACATTAAATATGGGTGATATACCTACATCCTCTGACAACTCTATCTCATAAGCATTGGCACCAAATTTCTTTAGGATCTTGCATGGTCCTATATTCTTCAAATTTATTTTGTTATATGTTCCTGTTGGGAACCTCTCCTTCTTGAGATGTGCTATAACTTGATATCCTACTTCAAATTGAAGTTCTCTCCTATGCTAGTAAACTCTGCATTTATACTCTCTTCTACTATTATGCAATTGTTCCTTAATTTGATTATGAAGCTTCTACATTTATGCAACGAAGTCTTCTGCTCCAACGCTTCTGAATTCACCCTGCTCTAGATCTCTCAAATCCAATAGTCCTATTGGATTCATTACATACACTATCTAAAATGGAATCTTCCTCATACTTATGTTCACTGAGTCATTATATGCAAACTCTTCTTGTGACATAATTTTATCCCAATGGCTATGATGTTCAGTGACCAAACTTCTTAGCAAATCTCCTAAACTTCAATTTACTACCTCAGTCTTTCCATCCGTTTGAGGGTGATATGTTGAACTAAAATACAGTTCTCTCCCAAAATTATTCCATAATTTTCTCCAGAAATGACCAACAAATTTAGTGCCCCTATCTGAGACAATACTCCTGGGCAACCCATGAAGTCTCACAACTTCTTTGAAAAACAAATTTTCAATGTGTGTTGCATCACTAGTCTTCTGGCATGGGATAACGTGTGCCATATTTGAGAATCTATCAACTACAACAAATATGGAATCGCTTCCCCTTTGGGTTCTTCGAAATCCCAACACAAAATCCATGCTTATTTCATACTAAGGTCTATCTGGAACATGCAATGGCTAATACAATCCAGTATTCTGTTTCTTTCCTTTTGCATACTGGAAAATATCACCTCTTTTCTCATACTTGGCCAATAGTAAGGGCTATTTAACTGTGCAAATGTCTTTTCATGGCTGAAATATTTTGCTAGACCTCCACTATGTTTTTCCTTCAACAAATTTTCTCTCATTGAACACTTTGGTATGCACAACTGACAACCTTTAAACAACAATCCATCTTGAATCATATACTATGTCCACTTACTTCTGTCTCTGATCACATGATTCACACATGCTTCATATGCTTCTTTAAAATCTGGATCATCACAATACATCTCCTTAAGGTGTTCAAACCCTAAGGTCTTCCCTTGGAATTAATGTAGAGTCAGACATCTCCTGCTCAATGCATCAACAACTTTGTTAGCATTACCAAAGATATGTTTAATGACTAAAGTGAAATTTTGCATAAACTCTATCCACTTAGCATGTCTTTGATTTAACTTCTCCTGTCTGGTTATGAATTGTAAAGCCTGATTATCACTATACAAAACAAATTATTTTGGAACAAGGTAGTGCCTCCACTTCTTCAAGGCTTGAATTATTGCATAAAAATCCTTATAATATGTGGAGTACTTCTTTTTAATGTCATTCAGTTTCTCATTGAAATATGAAACTGACCTATTATCTTGGCCCAAGACTGCTCCAATTGCAACTCCACTAGCATCACACCTTAATTGAAAGGTCTTCCTGAAATTTGGAAAGACCAGAATTGGTTGTTCAGTTATCTTCTCATTCAATATCTTGAAACTTTTCTCAGCCTCTTCTATCCACTTAAAATACTTGTTTCTCTTCTTCACTGTATCCAATATTGGTGCACAAATTCCACTGACATTTCTAATGAACTTCCTATAGAAACCTACTAATCCATGGAAGATTATCACTTCAAATATGCTTCTTGGTGATGGCCATTCCTTGATTTCCCTCACCTTTTCTGGATCCATCTTCAATTCATTTGAAGAGATCACAAAACCCAAATAAATGAGTTTTGTCTTCATAAAAGAGGACTTCTTTAGATTTATTAACAACGTCTCCTGCTGCAGTTTTCTCATCACTAATGTCATATGTTTCAAATGCTCTTGTTTAGCTTTACTGAAGACCAATATATCATCTAGATATACAATCACAAACTTACCAATGGAATCTTTGAATACCTTATTCATCAATCTCATAAAAGTACTTGGGGCATTTGTCAAGTCAAATGGCATAATAAGCCACTCATACAACCCTTCGTTTGTCTTGAAGGTTGTTTTCCACTCATCATATTCTCTCATCCTTATCTCATGCTATCCACTTTTCAAATCTATTTTTGAAAATAAACATTTCTCCACTCAAACAATCCATTAAGTCATCCATCCTTGGTAAATAAAATTTGTACCCGATGGATATCTTATTTATAGCTCTTGAGTTTGTACACATACTCCATCCTCCATCCTTCTTTGGACTCAACACAGTTGGTACTGCACATGGACTCAATATTTATCTGACCAAAACCTTGTCTAATAAATCCTAGACTTGTCTCTTTACCTCCTAATTCTCTTGAGGTGTCAATCTATATGCTTCTTTGTTCGACAGACTTGCTCTTGCTATTATATCAATGTGATGGTTGATAATTTTGATGGGTGGAAATCAATTAGGTAACACATCCACTCCTATGTTAGCAAAATTCTCCAACAACTCCTCAACTTCCTCAAGAAAATCATCCATAAAAGTTCTTGTAAGGATGACTCTGGGTTTCCTCACCACAACAAATTGCATCTCCTGTTCCTTCTTAACTTCACTTAGGAGTTCCTTCCCACTCATGAGAAGTATACTTGTGTTGGATTCTTCCTTTACTTTCTTCTTCTCTATTGGAAGTAACATGTGTGTCCTACCATTCTTCTCCAAAGTATAAGTATTTTTTCTCCCATCATGAATGAAATTCCTGTCAAACTGTCATGGTCTCCCCAAAAGAACATGACATACATCCATGGGAATCGCATCACACAAAATCTCATCTCTATATCCTCCTATTTTAAATTCAATGAGGCATTGTTTAGTGACCATTACCTGGTGACCTTTTTGCAACCATGAGACTTTATATGGCTTCGTATGTGCAGTTGTCTCCAGCTCCAATTTCTCCACCATCTTTGTTGATACTAAATTATCAATGCTCCCACTGTCAATTATCACTTTGCATACTCTATATTTAGTCTTGCAAGCAGTCTTGAATAAACTGTTCCTCTGCACTGGCATTTCAACCTCCAACTCTGGTTACAAGAGAAATTTCTTCAACATCAAGGATCTTCCATATTCTGCACCTTCTTCTTCAACATTCAGCTTCTGCGCTTCCTAAATTTGAGCTTCACCTCCTTCTTTCTTTTTCTTGGGACATTCCCAATACATATGTCTTGTCTTTATATAGGAATAACACATTACTTATCCTCCTCTTCCTCTAGGAAAATAATTTCTTCTGCCACATTGTCTCCCTTGGGAACTTCCTCTTCTTTCTAAGTGACTATGTGGTTTTTCACTCTCACCCTTGTGCTTATGTGCCTTGTCCTGGACAATTCCATTACCTATGTTTGTAATTCTTCCTCTGATTCACTGGATCTGTTTCCTGGCCGACTTCTCTTCTGTGTTCAATGCAATCTGATAAGAATCCTCCACTGTCCTCACTGTCATCATGCTGATTTCATCTTGGATTTCATACCTTAGGACATTTATATACCTGGAAATGTTTTCATCATATTTCTCCCTCTGTCTAGTCCTGATGTTTAGCCTGTAAAAATCCTTTGTGTACTCTTTCACTGTCATTCCCTTCTGTCTCAGGTTCTGCAATTTCCTGAACAAATTATTTGATAATGTTTGGGTATGAACTTAACTTTCAACTTGGTTACCATTATGTCCCAACTCTTAATATTTTTCTTACCTTTTCTTCATCTGTCAACCTGCAATTCATCTCACCATAGTGCTGCATGTCCTTTTAATCTGGTGACAACATGTCTCACCTTCTTCTCCTCATCGACGTCTTCATATTCAAAATATTTATCCATTTCTCATATCCAATCAAGCAATTCTTCAACATCTAAATTTCCTTCATACATCGGGATGTCTATCTTTGCTCTAGCTCCCAATTTGACAATCGCTCTTAGTAAGCATTTCTCGACAACATCTTCCCCTGCAACTTCTTCAACCTCTATTTATTCTCTTTCTGCATCACCGACATCTCCAACATCAGGTGCTCTCCTTTGTGCTGTCTCCATAGCATCGAACCTAGCGCGAAGTTCTCTCATATCCCTTTCTGCAACTCGATTTTCTACAGGTGGTTTTGCACGTATTCTAGGAGGAATTGTGATAACATTTTCTTCACAGCTACCACTTGATGCTATCGAACATTTAGCCTTTTTCATGCTCTGATACTACTTGGTGCAAACCCCCCCTTCTCTCCTCAGGACTGCACGACCTCCCGATCAAGGATCTTCAACTACTTGAGCTGTATTATCTCCTCGAGGCCTTGCTGACCCCAAATTGAATTAAACATAGGTCTTTCTATCACCTTAGGCGTAGGTCATATGGTATCCGTGGACCCATTTCCCTAACGCTTTAAAATGTTGAAATTTCGGGCGTTATCTCCTTTGTGGTAGCCCTTCTCCACATGCAACCTCGAGCTATGACCCAGGGATAAAACTCCTGGGTGCCTAGTAACTTCGGTTTTTGACATTCTTAGTAACAACTACACCCTTTTCGTCTGAACCCCAAATCCTGAACTCACCTGGGCAGTTCTACGGTTCTCGTCTCTCCCATAGCCAATGACTGTGATCTATTCGGACTTTGGTCTTCGGGAGTTCCATATGTCTCAACCTTATCTTCGATGTATTCTGTACCTAGAATATTAGATCAAGCGCCACATGCCTCTCTTTATCCGACGATCTAGATCTCCTCTCTTTTTTTGACTTTGCGAAAAATGACCTTTTTCTCCGCACAAAACTTCCAGAGCTCAATCCTCCGAACTCTCCAATCTGCTGCCATGTATCCCCGCTTCAACCAATGACTTGGATTTTCTTCACACTTCGGGACTTCGCGAGAATGGATATCTGCTTGGCACAATTCCTGCGAAGTTGTTCTTCTTGAACTCGCTTATCCACTGCCACATCTTTGGTTTTCGACCAATGGTTCAGATCTCTTCGCAGTTTTAGACTTCGACATTTTTCACCCTCCTACACTCCAAACCTTTCGGCTTATGAATTTTCAAAAGAAATTACGACTAATCGCTGCGAAACGTATCCCAGATCACATGGTTTGGAATGATTCCGTCCCTCTTGGGCGGATCTTAATCATCACTCTAAAGAAACCTTAAAGGCTCCCCCCTTTTGAAGATTTCTCCCGTTAACCTTTCATAGCTTGTCTTCCTTCGAACCTTTAACTCTTTAAAGGGTTTTCTTCGAAACTTAGATGGATTTCGGATCTATGCACACCTTGAAACATAACTTCACACACACTTCTATGAGAAACCTCTCGAGCTACTCCTCCTTAGCTTCTGGTTCAAAAACTCGGTTGACACAATCCTTGCAGACGATATGCATGCTCTGCATACAAATTCCATGTTATCTCTCCTGAGCTCTGAGTCGAATCAGACTCTGTCAAGGCACTCCTTGCAGACAATATGTATTCCTTGCGTAAGCTCGTGGAAGAGACACAATTGAAACTTATCTAATGTTTCACCAGTTCATACATTCAACATGGTGACTCATGCATTTTTCAGTGTAATTCACGCATAGATGAAAACAAAAAATAACAGAGAACAAAATATAAACATAAATCCTACCATTCATTTAGATAGACAAGCAATAGTGACACATGCATTTGGGTCAATATTTCTCTATCATATTCATCTAAATCTACATGAGCTATATCAACATTCAACAACTTCTAATTAAATTTCAACAACAATACTCAACTAATTCGTAGCTACCATCATGTTCAAAAGCCTCATTTGGGCATACAACACCTCTACTTATACCATAGGGCTCCTAGGGTTCCCTCCGACTACCTATCTTCCCGAAGTAAAAACTAACTACCACTTAAACACCATTACATTAAAGTCTAAGAGTGAAACTCCCAGATCTCACGCAATCGTTTCAACTTCCAAGCATTTTGTTCTTTTTTACTCATCTGTTCAAAAAGATTCACAAGAAATACATGCTTTTATAATCTCAACAATAATTCAAAGGGCACGCTAGGGCACTGAGTTGTCTGTCCATGTGTGTTTTGTTGATGATGCTCCTGCATCAGGTAGTGGATGCCATCCAATGTAAGGTGGAATAGGTCCACTATATTATTAAATAAGACCCACTATGGTAGTTAGATATAATAAATGTAAGAGGACTGCTTAGAAGGTTATGCTTCTAGAAGATTCCTCCTCTAGAATATTCTTAGGTGATGGTAGCACTATATAAAGGGGTTCAAACAATGTAATGAGATATGAAGATAAATATTGTATTTGGAGCTAAATCTCATTAGGAGGTTGCCCCCTAGAAGAGGCAAGCGAACAAGAGAGGATTCCTTCCATCATAGGATCCATTGTATGGTGTTACCCTACCTCAAGGGTTTTGATATAATAAAGTGTGGTTTTCATATATTCTTTTTGGATCTATTATGGTGTATTTTCTATTCAGATCTTTGGTACTTAAAAATT
>SNQJ01S0014324.1:311686-331142 GCA_010110895.2 Picea sitchensis | reverse complement strand
GGGATTTTTATGTTTAGGCAATTCAGTCAATTCCCAAGTATTATTTTTCATTATAGATTCATATTCTTCCTCCATTGCATTTTTCCATTCATCATTTTCATTAGCTTCATCAAAACTCATGGGTTCTATGACATTTGAAATGTTACTCATTAGGGCATAGTCTCTATACCTCTCAGGGAGCTGAACCTATCGTGAAGATCTTCTCAATTGATTATCTTCCTCCCCACTTTGTGAAGATCTATCTTCACCACTAGGTGAACTCTGACTGCTTGAAGTGTCCATGTCACTGTCACTGAGTCCTTCTTGCTGTTGTTGCTGCTGTCACTGCGGTTGTGGTTGCTGCTGTGATGGTTGCTGCTGCACTTATTTAACTCCTTCATCAAGAAGTCTATGCCATTCGTCATGACTGTTTTCGTCATGATTTCCTGCTTCCTGGTCATGGAAAAGTACATCTATTCTCGCAAATACTTTATGAGTAGAAGGATCAAACAATTTGTATGATTTGAATTCAGAACAATACCCTATGAAAATACATTTAATGGCTTTAGCATTCAATTTCTTCCTATTCTCCTTTGGAATATGTGCAAAATCCTTACACTCAAATACTTTTAAATTATGAACTATAGGTTTGGAACCATACAAGCTTCAAAAGGAGTAATATTAGAAAGACACCTTGTTGGACTTCTGTTCTTTAAGTAAACTACAGTATTTATGGATTCAACCTAAAATGTATTTGAGAGATTCTTACCTTTCATCATACTGCGTGCACACTCTACCAGAGTTCTGTTTTTCCTTTCAGCCACTCCATTCTGCTGTGGAGTGTGGGGTACTGTAAATTGCTGTACTTTTCCATGATCTTTGCAATATTTGATGAAGCCCCCTGATTTATACTCCCCCTCTTGATCTGAATGGAGGATTTTGATGGATTTTCCTATCTTCTTTTCCACCATGGTTCTTAATTCCTTAAAGTAATGGAAAATATCACTTTTTATTCTAAATAAATAAACCCATGTGTATCTCATGCAATCATCAATAAATAACATAAAGTAAATTGCACCTCCTAAATACCTAGTCTGCATAGGCCTACAAACATCAGTATGAACAAGATCTAACACATATCACTTTTTCCTATCAGGATTAGAGGGTAATTCATCTCTGTGCATCTTTCCTAATGCACATCCTTCACAAGCAATATTCTCATTTTGGGAATTCCTTCAACCATATTCTATTTCCGTAATAACAATAAATCAGGATGATTGATATGAACATACCTTTGATGCCAAAGAATCTCTGTTGGCATAGTTTCAGAAGTTAGTGCGTGATGTGATTTGTTGGTAACATCGAGTTTGTATAGGTCTCCTGCTCTAACTCCCATTGCAACAATTTTGAATTGGTCTAGAAGATCCTTCACTATGCAATAATTCTTGAAGAATTCAACCTTCAAGTTCTGATCTATAATGGTGGACACAGAGATCGGATTTTTCTTTATCCCTGACACATAAACAAAAATACGAATGTGACAAATAATACCATTCGACAATGTTACTAGAATGTCTCCGTATCCCTTGATCTGATGAGCGTGGTCATCTCCAAGATATATGCTGGCTCCATTATGTGTTTCTTTAAAATTAGTGTACCACATCTTATTACATGTCATATGTACGGATGCTTTGGATTCCACAAACCATGCATTAGAATCATCCGTTTCAGCAGATAAAGAATCACTGGACACAAACAGTCTAAGATCCAGTGAATCAAAATTCAGGGGTTCATCAATATCATCACTAGAAATAAACAATCTGAGATCATGATTTGAAGATTCTTCTACATAATGACCTGTATGTTTTCTAGGTTTATTCCTAGCCTCATCACTCTTCTTCTTATGACAGTCTCTAACAATATGTCCAGTTTGACCACAATAAAAGAAACTCTTTGACTCATTTATGTTAGAGGGCATACCTTGATTCAACCCTGGGGTTTGTCTTCTCTGCGATGAACGACCTCTCTGCGATGAACTACCTCCTTAGCCTCTTTCTCCTGATCTCCCTCTTGTGGATCTCTTATTTGACCACAATGCCAGATCTGTATTTTGAGGCTTCAGATTCCCGCACCTCTCTTCCTCTTGTAGCAAAATTCCTGTCAATTCTTCAAAAGTAGGAGGTTTCTCCCTTGCTGCGAGACCTGTTATGAACATCTGATAATCTTTTAGCATACCATTTAAGGTAATAGTGACAAGATCAATGATGGAAACTGTTTACCCTATGTTTCCTAGCTTGTCTTTCACCTCTTTAATTCAACCCAAAAATGAACTAACAGATTCATTTCCATCCATTTTAATGCCTAGCAATTTAGTTTTCAGGAACAAAATATGATTTGTGTTGCTAGTTTCATATAAAGCTTTAAGCGCTGTCCATGTTTCAGCATAAGTGTTGGCTTCTCTAATATGTGGAATTATGTTATCTTTAACAGAAATACACAATAATACCTTGGCCTTGTTTTCGCGCTTCTCCCAATCTTGGATCTGTTCCCTGACAACCACATTAGGTTTTGCTTCAGTTCCCTTCGCACTGGTCCAGACACCATAACCCTCCATCAGGGTCTACATTTTGAATTTCCAGCGCTGCAAGTGTGTGCTCGTCCAACGAGACAATGGATCCTTGTATCACCAAACACACTTCAATCCTGAAGATGGTGAATCACCAAGAATACACAAATAACCTCAATGCGACATCCCAAAAAATAAAGTATTTTTGAAATTTAAAATTCATTGGAAATTATTCCATTTTTAGTAAATTCGAATTTGGAATTTTTTTGCCATTTATGGCAATTTTGAATTTCGAATTTGATAATTGTAATTAAATTATTATGATTATTGGGCAGAGACCTGATTTGACCCAACTAACTATTTGACTTGACACTTGTATGAAAACAAAATATTTTATATTAATTGGAGGAGGACAAATGGAACAACCATGTTAAAATCAGCTGACCATGACTCCATGAGTGGGGAACATGTTGGAACTACCTCTGCACTGATTATTACAAGTGGAAAATCAGATATTTGACCATTGGCAGCCCTTGGAAATCAGGGATTTAGAAAGCTGCAAAAATTCCCAAGGGGGAAAGAAATACCTAGGCAAAAGGATCATTATGTTAAATAACATATGTGAGGAGGCAGGACGCTTCCGAGTATGCGGGAAAGAGACTACTGTTAGTTTTTGTTCTTGCTGTTATGAACACTACTGATTGAGTGTGAGGCAAGAGGAGTCTACAAAAAAAATGAAAGACATTGATGAGGAGGAGTTTTTCGAGCTAGCCCTCATGGATATAAATTCAGACAATTCGTATATACAGAAGTAAGGAAATTTAGGAACAGATTGAATACATCTCGGAATATATCAAGTAGCCTGCCAAACTAATTGCAAACTCAGATTGAATATTACCTCGGTAAATGCGAAAGGATTTCACACCCAGTACTCTTAGTTTGCCGAAGGAATACGTTGTTAAATTTAAGGATAAAGTTACAAGAATAAAATAATATAAACTATTAGGAATTCTAGTATAACAAGAAAATTTAGATCGTATATATTTTCCTTTTTGAAATTCGAGACAGGGGTTGGTAAAAGAAAAATCGACTAAGCCATTCGGTCAGACCCTTTAGTTTTACAGTCAACTCTCGTATTGGATCTTGGAAACATTTTTACAGAGTCATAAAAAATGAACAATCTCTACCACAGTATACCCTGAACGCCTAAGCTTCTTGGAAGGGTAGAACGGAACCCGAATACCTTTGGCACGGGTGATCGAAATTGCACTTCATATCTTCATGCGACCGAAACCTTGTACATTGCAAAAGACATCTTTTTAGTCTTGACCAACAGAGATGGAAGATTTAAGTTAATATTAAGAAAAATAGTCGAAGTAATACTCATCTGTAGTTGGAGGGGTTTGACATCCTTCACCACTGCAATGAACTGCGTGCCTCCCAGGCCAAGAAGAGAGGAGGGGCTCAAAATATCCCTGGTGGGTACCCTCGTAAAGAAAATCAGAGAGGCCCATCATTAGCTTTACATACTAGTAAATAACCAGAAGAAAATTTTAAAGGATGTTTATTCGAATGCAGAACATATATCTATAGGTCATACGAAAGGTATAAATCAACCTTTAACTCAAAGTAAAATGTAAGGATGAGATGTTGCGGGCCAGTAACCATTATCACTAGAATATTTTTTGACTCTGTAATTTAGCTTAGATACATACACAATACAGTGCCGAAAACCCCAGTCGCGCTTACCCCTTTTGAAATGTATTCAGATTTGTAAGAGGATGAGCAAGAATAACATAAACCCCAATCGCCCTTAGTATGTTTCACAGAGTACAATCTTTGTCTTAAGATTTAGACCGACTACCAACCCTTTTTATGAACAGTCCCCAAACAATAAGTGTACAATCAAACGTTTTCGTCAAATCATCGGACAACCAAGAACCTGAGAATAACCTTCTTACCAGACACCCAACCAGGTTAGTGACGACATTCAAAGTGTTCCCGAGTGACTCACATATTGGGGATTAAGCATAGCAATGGGCACATACGAAACCCTAACCTAATAAACTCCAGAGCCATAGTTATAGTGAAGCACAATGTATGCTAGAGATAAATCTAGTACTTAAACTAGTGATTACAGAACAAAAACGAAAAACTCTACCTACATGAATTCATGAATAGGAGTTATAAATAACAATAAGAAAGAGCGACCTTGTAGAGTGTTTGATTAAGGATTTCAATTTTAGAATTAGATGCTTACCGATAGGAGGAGTAATTTGGAGAGGCGCTCCTTGCCGCCATTCTCCTCATGCCGAGAGCGGTCCAAGAGCACCAGGAAGGTGTAAGGTGTTTTATTTCAGAGCAAGTTTGTTCATAATGACCTTAGACAACTATGGTTACCCTAAAACCTTGAACCCCTTGCTTATTGAATGCGAAGAGTACAACTGAGAATGCGCCATGTGATATGAGCAACTTGGTGTGTTTGGATTGGATGAGGGTATAGGGTTGGATCTCATCCTTCATCCACCTCCATAAATGGTGAGTCAGATATTAACTCCTAACTTTCAACCTCCTTCCATTTAATTTATTTCACGAAGACAAGGGTGAGCCTCCTCGAAACCCTATGTTCGAAAATATCAATCCTTTGATTACTTCTAGTCAGGTTAGTACCGATAGTTACACTGTGTCTACACCTGGAAAGATTAACCAACTGTCTTCTTAGAGTTCTGCTATTAACTAGAACTTAGGATGCATGTGAAGAAGAGACTCTCTGTCTACAAGTAGTTACTAAGGGAGTCATCGAAGTCATATTTACCTAGGGAAAGCCAAATAGTTAAGTGCAACGATGAAACATTTAGAATCCGACACCCTTACTATGTGTACAAAGTATTATTTGTGGGTTTTGGAGTCTAAAGTTACGCATCCATGTTTTACAAAGAATCTAGGGCCCTAAGTCCTAGGGTCATGTATTTCCTTTATTCCAAAGGATAACCTTTTAATCCCCTTGTAAAATCTAGTAGGACTTAAACAAAAGTTGAAAGGAAAACTCTAGATGTTGAGTTTGGTATATGCAGAACAGGAAGGTGAATACTTTAGGTATCAGAGTTTCAAAATAAAAATTAAAAGGATATTTCGCTAATTATGAGTACGTGTTACAGTTTTAGAGTTTTAATGTACCTTAGAAGAATTTTTTTTGGATGAAATTAAGGTATATTACACATGGTATCAGAGTGAAAGTTACAACACTGGACCTGAACAGGGCCACATTAGCCGCTTAAGCATATGTTGCGATTTATGAAAAACTAATAAACCTTGTTGTTACAAATAGAAAGCCATTTCTATTTTGTGATAATTATGATAGCTCAGGACGATGCAAAAATCAGGATGGAGGGAAATCCAGAGCAGAGACCTCCTAGAGATCCAAGACATAACAACAACAGAAGCTCACCCATGGAAGTGTTGGAAACAATGAGGAATCTTATTGTTGAACTACAGGTTTTCAAAGTCGACAATGAGAAACCGAAGAAAGCACAACAGGAACAACAAGAGATAAACGAAGTCCTACTACACAGTATAGTGACCAAGAAAAGGATGAAGGATGATAATAACGATGAAGAAGTCAACAAGAGAGTTTCCAAGAACTTAGGACCGAAAACAAAAAAATGAGACAACTAATCTGAAGGAACACCTTCAATTGAAGACAAAACTAAAACAGACAGAAAAAGGAAACAAGTAGACCACCTTGAATGAGAATTCAAAAAGATCAAACCATCTACCTTCAATGGAGAATCCAAGATAGGAGAAGAAGTTGAGGCATGGTTGCTGGACATCAAGAAATACTTCCAGATCTACAACTACTCCAGTAATATGAAGGTCATAATGACCATCTACAATCTGAAAGGGAAGGCCAACATTTGGTGTCAAGACCTGAAATTGGCCAAGGGCCTAAAGAAGAAACAGTTGGAATGGTCCGACTTTAAGAAGTATTTCAAGAAACAATACCTTTCTGAAAGCTACTACGAAAGGAAAAAAAAAGAATTTTACGAACTAAGGCTCGAACAGATGACAATGGAAGACCTTATAAATAAATTCCTGGAACTATTAAGGTTCGTACCTTACATCCGAGAAGATAAGGTAAAAATCCAACGATTCTTAAGTTGTTTACCACAGTCCTACCGGGACAGAATTGAATTTGAAAACCCCAAATCATTAAGTGAAGTGTTCAGGAAAGCACAAATGTGTTATGATCAATACAAATAACACGTAGAGTTTCCTAAAGCCTGGAAGGATAAGAAACAAGAATAGATGAATCAACAAAAGAAGGGATACGAGCCAGATTCCTATCAGAACACAACAAAAATCTTCCCGAGGAAAGACTTTCACGCAAACCATCCAAGCACACAGGGAGGCGATAAATCGATAAACCTGGGAACAAAGAAGTTTGGGGATAATCCCCAGGAACCATTAAAGTGTTGGGAATGTGGGGAACCTCATCTTAGGAGGAACTACCCATGTTTAAACACAGAAAATAGATCAGCTGTACATAATCTACAGGAAGCTTCAACGGTGGGTGATGTAGGCAGAATCCTGCATTAGATTAATGCGGCCATTGACAATCGACAAGCTGGCCACCAATCCTCGGTGGTAGAGATCGAAGGTAAAATAAATAACACTTGAATTTCTATTTTAATTGACCCTGGAGCTACGTTAAGTTATATTACTCCTGATGTAGTAGAGTCAAACAATCTTAAGAAACTGAAACATGCAAAATCATGGATGGTACAACTAGCAACAAGAACCAAAAGAAAAGTAGTTGACTTTATTTCTGACTTCGAGTTCATCTTATATGGTCAAAACATAAGAACAAGTCTGAACATACTACCACTAGGGTCTTATGATATGATTATTGGAATGGACTGGTTGGAAAAGCAAAAATCAGTACTAGATTGTTATGCAAAGACACTTAACTATAAAGACGATCTTGGCACTACTAGAACAACCCAAGGTATACCAAAACCTGTATCAGTCAGACAAGTTTTAGTGATGCAACTCAAGAAATGTATGAGAAAGGGATGCCAATTTTATGCAATCCAAGTAACGAATCTGTTAGAAAAAGAGGATAAGCCAAAGATAGAAGACTTTGCTATCCTACGTGAATTTAGAGACATGTTTGTGGATGAGATACCAGAATTACCTCCTAGAAGGGAAATATAATTCTCCATATTCCTACTACATGGTTCAACCCCTATCTCAAAAGCACCTTACCGAATGAGCCTACCAGAACTGACATAATTAAAAATACAGTTACAAGAATTGTTGGACAAAGAGTATATCAAACCAAGTGTTTCACCATGGGGGGCTCCAATCCTCTTTGTGAAAAAAAAAGACGGTACCCTAAGACTATGTATCGACTATAGACAACTGAAAAAAATGACTATTAAGAAAAAATACCCCTTACCAAGGATAAATGATCTGTTTGATCAAGTAGGTGGGGCCAAGATCTTTTCAAAGTTGGATTTACGATCCAGTTATCATCCAGTTAGGATAAAAGACGAGGACATAAACAAAACATATTTTCGAACAAGATATGGACACTACGAATTCGTAGTCATACCTTTCAGACTCACTAATGCACCAACCACGTTTATGTGCCTGATGAATAGTATTTTCAGTCAGTATTTAGAAAAGTTCGTAGTAGTATTTATCGATGATATTCTGGCCTATTCTAAAACGAAGGAAGAGCATGACAAACACTTAAGAATAGTTCTGCAAACATTGAGGAAACACAAACTGTACGCCAAGTTTGATAAGTGTGACTTTTATCAAAAGGAAATACAATATCTAGGCCATGAAATTTCAGTAGAAGGCATTGTCGTAGACCCTGAAAAGATAAAATCCATTATGGAATGGCTGGTACCTAAAGATGTAGCGGATATCCGATCATTCATGGGAATCACTGGATATTACCGTAGATTTATAGAAGGGTTTTCCAAGATAGCCTACCCTATCACGTCGTTACAAAAGAAAGGGACCAAGTTTAACTGGTCACGGAAGTGCCAAGACAGTCTTAACAAGCTGAAGGAATTATTGACAACGACACCCATCTTGAAGGTAGCAGACCTAGACAAAGACTTTATCGTCTGTGTCGATGCGAGTAAAGAAGGACTAGGTGGTGTTCTAACTCAAGAAGGACATATGATTTGTTATGAGTCCCAAAAATTAAAGGAACATGAGAGAAATTATGTCACTCACGACTTAGAATTGACAGCGGTAATACACGCCTTAAAAATGTGGTGACACTACATAATGGGCAGAAAATTTCTACTATTAATGGATAATAGTGGCATGAAGTATCTATTTATCCAACCAGACCTTAATGTAAGGCAAGCAAGATGGCTAGCCTTCCTGAGCGAATTCGACTTCGAAGTCAGACATATCAAGGGTAAGGAAAATAAAGTAGCAGACGCTTTAAGCAAAAGAATCCATGGGTTATTTGAAATAAATATCAGCAGGGCATAAAGTGATATGGAACAAAGACTAAAGACAACATGTATTAATGATGAAAATCACACTAAGATAATGGAAGAATTACAAAACAATACTACAAACTTAGAGAAACTAGATCTAAGTATCGACAAGAAGGGACTATTACGATTTAAGAAACGACTTTACATACTAGATTCAACAGAGTTAAAGTTAATAATCTTGGATGAAGTGCATAAGAAACCATATTCTGGCCATCCAGGATACCAGAAAACAATAACAACAGTTAGAAAACTATTTTTCTGGCCTAGTATGAAGGGCGAAACAACATAATATTTGGCTAGATGCCAAGATTGTCAGCAAGTTAAGGCCGAACACCAACATCCAGCCAACCTTTTACAACCATTACAAGTACCGGAATGGAAATGGGAGACCATATCGCTGGACTTTATAACAGGTTTGCCAAAAACTCATAAACATAATGACTCTATTATGGTTGTAATCGATAAACTCAGTAAGTTCGCACACTTTATTCCTGTAAAGTCTACTTTTAAAGCTATAAACATTGCTGAAATATTTATGAAAGAAATTTTTAGACTGCATGGTATTCCTAAAATGGTGATTTTAGATAGAGATGTAAAATTCACATCCGCCTTTTGGAAGGAATTGTTTGCAGGGCTAGATACTAATTTGAATTTCAGTATGAGTTATCACCCAAAAACGGATGGACAAACCGAAAATGACAAAACAAATCGTAGAGGATATGCTCCACATGTACGTAAGAACAAAACCAAACAAGTGGGAAGACTATCTACACTTAGCAGAATTTTCATATAACAATGGGTACCAAACATCAGCTAAGTTAAGCCCTTTCGAGGCACTTTACGACAGGAAGTGTATGACTCCAATTAGCTAGGATAACCTGGTTGATAGACTCATGGTTGGACCAAAGATGCTCGAAGAAATGGAGAACATGGTAAGGAAAGTACAACAAAACTTAAAAGAAGCACAAGACAGACAGAAGAGCTATGCAGATCAGAAAAGAAGACACTTGGAATTCCAAGTGGGAGACCATGTTTATTTGAAGGTTAAAGCCCGAAAAAGTTTGTTGAATTTAGGAAACTGTTCCAAGCTAGCACCCAGGTTTTGTGGGCCCTTCGAGATACTAACTCAAATTGGACTCATAGCATACCAACTTGCACTTCCATCTAATTTAAGAATTCATAATGTATTTCATGTCTCTTTGTTAAAAAAATATGTTCATGACCCTACTCATATGATTGATTGGAACTTGGTGCAGGTGGAACCCGAAGGCGAGTTCCAGGTGGAACCCCTGCACATTCTGGACCAGAGAGAAATAACACTTAGGAATAGAGCTATCGCTTAGGTAAAGGTGCAATGGAAGCACTTTAGTCCTGAGGAGGCCACTTGGGAGTTGGAGGGAAATTTGCAGAAATCTCATCCAATCCTGTGCCAAGAAAGGAACGAACACTAAGGACAGTGTTTTATGGAAGGGGGAAAGGATGTGACATCCCAAAAATAAAGTATTTTTGAAATAAAAAATTCGTTGGAAATTATTCCGTTTTTAGTAAATTCGAATTTGGAATTTTTTTTCCATTTATGGCAATTCCGAATTTCAAATTTGATAATTGTAATTAAATTATTATGACTGTTGGGTAGAGACCTGATTTGAACCAACTAACTATTTGACTTGACACTTGTATGAAAACAAAATATTTTATATTGATTACAGGAGGACAAATGGAACAACCATGTTAAAATCAACTGACCATGACTCCATGAGTGGGGAACATGTTGGAACTACCTCTGGGCTAATTATTACAAGTGGAAAATCAGATATTTGGCCATTGGCAGCCCCCGGAAATCAGGGATTTAGAAAGCTGCGAAAATTCCCAAGGGGGAAAGAAAGACCTAGGAAAAATGATCATTGTGTTAAATAGCATATGTGAGAAGGCAAGACGCTGCCAAGTATGCGAGAAAGAGACTACCGTTAGTTTTTGTTCTTGTTGTTATGAACACTACTAATTGAGTGTGAGGCAAGAGGAGTCTGCAAAAAAACGAAAGACATTGTTGAGGAGGAGTTTTCCGAGTTAGCCCTCATGGATTCATGGTCAAGCTAGGGGGTGGATTGGGAAAGTGAGTTTGACTACCCTATCCTACGGTTGGGAGGAACGTGGTTGTTCCCTTTGTCTCCCCGCGAAGCAATCCATATATGCATTCTATCTCCTTCTCTATTTAGAATGACTAAATTGGTTATTGGAATGTATTTTCCATTTAGATTGGAATAATATCATGGGTGAATTGTGTTCACTCTTGTGAAGCATACAAATTATAGAATGTCATCAGACTTAGTACTGAATAATTTTGTTGACTTAAAGCACATAATGAATAATGAAGTTCCTTTTCCTTACTTGTGATACATGAAGAATGCATGTGGCCAATTCTAGCTTTTCCTTACTTGTGATACATGAAGAATGCATGTGGCCAATTCTAGAATTTATTCTATAGACTAGGTTATATATATATATATATATATATATATACATGGATGTATTTCTTATATATATATATGTATATAAGTATGTCTATTTGCTTGGTTGGCACTCGGCATGAACACGATAGAAGAAGAATTCAGACTCAATGTCGATAGCAGAAATTATAAGTTATACTTACACATGTACATACCTGTCCTACATTCTGTAAGTAATCATTTCCAACAAACATGCAATTACGATAACATGAACATTTGCGAAATGGTAGGAACTATAGGGAACATTTTTGATATACATATTCCTTTTCCTTATTATCAAGCATTATAGTAGATTGTTCAGAAGGACTTTGTAACATTATAAAGAGTTGTACATATTTCAAGAATTTTAGATGAACAACCTAATGGATATACCATACCACACCGAACAACCAAAGAAGGGCCAACAGATTTATATACGATGACAATTTGTATAAAGAAATAATCCAGATGTAGTGAACAAAGTCGGGAATTCTCAATCCCTTTTGTTATATATAAGCAAATTCAAGCTTGTATAATTACTTATTGTATAGATCCAATCAAACCCTCTGTGAACGGAAATAATATAAATTCAGACAATTCGTATATACGAAAGTAAGGAAATTTAGGAACATATTGAATACATCTCGGAATATATCAAGTAGCCTACCAAACTAATTGCAAACTCAAATTGAATATTACCTTGGTAAATGTGAAAGGATTTCACACCCAGTACTTTTAGTTTTCCGAAGGAATACGTTGTTAAATTTAAGGATAAAGTTACAACAATAAAAGAATATAAACTATCAAGAATTCCAGTATAAAAAGAAAATTTAGATCATATATATTTTCCTTTCTGAAAGTTGAGACAGTAAAAGAAAACTTGACTAAGACATTCCGTCAGACCCTTTAGTTTTACAATCAACTCTCGTATTGGATCTTGGAAACATTTTTACAGAGTCATAAAAAACAAACAATCTCTACCACAGTCTACCCTGAACGCCTAAGCTTCTTGGAAGGGTAGAATGAAACCCGAATACCTTTGGTGAGAGTGATCAAAATTGCACAAATTACACTTCATATCTTCACGCGACCGAAACCATGTACATTGCAAAAGACATCTTTTTAGTCTTGATCAACAGAGATGGAAGATTTAAGTTAATATTAAGAAAAATAGCCGAAGCAATACTCATCTATAGTTGGAGGGGTTCAACATCCTTCACCACTGGAACGAACTGCGTGCCTCCCAGGCCGAGAAGGGAGGAGGGGATCAAAATCTCCCTAGTGGGTACCCTCGCAAAGAAAATCAGAGAGGCCCACCATTAGCTTTACGGACCAGTAAATAACCAGAAGAAAATTTTAAAGGCTATTTATTCGAATGCAAAACATATATCTGTAGGTCATATGATAGGTATGAATCAACCTTTAACTCAAAGTAAAATGTAAGGATGAGATGTTGCGGGCTAGTAACCATTATCACTAAAATCTGTTTCGACTCTATAATTTAGCTTAGATACAGACACAATATAGTGTCGAAAACCCCAACCCCTTTTGAAATGTATTCAGATTTGTAAGAGGAGGAGCAAGAATGACATAAACCCCAATCACCCTTAGTATGTTTCACAGAGTACAATCTTTGTCTTAAGATTTAGAACGACTACCAACCCTTTTTATGAACGGTCCCCAAACAATAAGTGTACAATCAAACGTTTTCGTCAAATAATCAGATAACCGAGAACCCGAGAATAACCTTCTTACGAGACACCCAACTAGGTTAGTGACGACATTCAAAGCATGTCTGAGTGACTCACGTATTGGGGATTAAGCATAGAAATGGGCACATACGAAACCGTAACGTAATAAACTCCAGAGCCATAGTTATAGCGAAGCACAGTGTATGCTAGAGATAAATCCAGTAGAACTAAAATGAAAAATGCCATAAGACGGGGAGACCTTGCAGAGCGTTTGATTAAGGATTTCAGTTTTAGAATTAGATGCTTACCGATAGGAGGAGTAATCCTGAGAGTCGCTCCTTGCCACTATTCTCCTCACGCCGAGAGCGGTCCAGGAGCATCGGGAAGGTGTAAGGTGTTTTCTTTCGGAGCAAGTTTCTTCAGAATGACCACCTCAGACAACTACGATTACCCTAAAGCCTCGAACCACACACTTATTGAATGCGAAGAGTACAACTGAGAATGCGCCATGTGATATGAGCGACTTGGTGTGTTTGGATCAGGTTAGTACCGGTAGTTACATTGTGTCTACACCTGGAAAGATTAATCAACTGTCTGCTTAGAGTTCTGCTATTAACTAGAACTTAGACTGAGTGTGAAGAAAAGACTCTCTCTCTCCAAGGGAGTCATTGAAGTCATATTTACCTAGGGAAAGCCAAATAGTTAAGTGCAACGACGAAACATTTAGAATCTGACACCCTTACTATGTGTACAAAGTATTATTCGTGGGTTTTGGAGTCTAAAGTTGAGCGTCCATGTTTTACAAAGAATCTTGGGCCCTAAGTCCTAGGGTAATGTATTTCCTTTTTTCCAAAGGATAACCTTTTAATCCCCTTGTAAAAGCTAATAGGACTTAAACAAAAGTTGAAAGGAAAACTCTAGATGTTGAGTCTTTTATATGCGGAACGAGAAGGTGAATACTTTAGGTATCAGAGTTTCATAATAAAAATTAAATAGATGTTTCACTAATTATGAATATGTGTTACAATTTTAGAGTTTTAATGTACCTTAGAAGATTTATTTATTTATGAAATTGAGGTATATTATGTTAAATATATTGTACCCTCAACAGTATGATCGTACACTGCCAGCTGTACTGGACAGTTGTACTTTCTATTTTCGTCTTGCTTGAGCATATATAGCTCAACCATCTTACATTGTAATACACAGCTTAATCTCTTCAGTTCTGTTCTGTACTTCTTCATACATTTGAATATACTATTCTTTTCTCTCTGCATTTCTCTTTCCTTCAAAATTTATCATGGTATCAGAGCTTCAGCAGTAAGCCTCTTCACACAGTCGGGAGAGCAACACGATCCTCACAGCGCAGAGCTTACACGCATATTGAGAGCACGCGACACAATTATTTCACAAGGCTTGGAAAGCTGTCTACAATACTCTTTAAAGATCGCCGTGAGAAGCTAGCGGAGGAAGCAGAAGAAGAAACCCTGCACAATTTTCTCAAAGAATCGTCAAAGATTGACGCAGAAGAGCTGCAGAACGAAAGAAGTTTAAAGAACTTGAAGATTTCGCTTCAATTCGTTAAAGATTCAAGCAGAAGGCTGAATCGTTTAANTGTTAAATATATTGTACCCTCAACAGTATGATCGTACACTGCCAGCTGTACTGGACAGTTGTACTTTCTATTTTCGTCTTGCTTGAGCATATATAGCTCAACCATCTTACATTGTAATACACAGCTTAATCTCTTCAGTTCTGTTCTGTACTTCTTCATACATTTGAATATACTATTCTTTTCTCTCTGCATTTCTCTGTCCTTCACAATTTATCAGTACTTCTTCATACATTTGAATATACTATTCTTTTCTCTCTGCATTTCTCTGTCCTTCACAATTTATCATATTACACTCAACGCACTCTTCCTCTCTAGGTGCGTGCGCTGGATTTCTGAATAACCAAACTTTTGTTTTTATAAACAAATATCCACACAATAAACCTCACAAAACATCCTCTTAATAAACTTTGTACCTCACTCACAAATGGTAAAGTTTAAACCTTATAAAGAATCCACTTAAATTTTTTTTTATACCTCAACAAATATCCACTTTTAAATAATTGCACATCCATTCACACATAGATCCACTTTAATAAAAAACTCACGCTTATCGTGGCATCCACGCTTCCCACAAGCTAATGCATTTGCTCACGTCCTTCTCCCAGCAAACGGACGCACCATTCAAATGGCTTTCTTTCTTCCAGCAAAGAAATGGGGCGACTCTCTCTACGAACCCACGCGACCTCAAAAAAAACAAAAAAAACGGCCTCCTTAGCTCGCGATGACCTTAAGAACCCACGCCTCCTCAGCTTGCGATTTAGCAAACAATGGGGCTCTCACAAACGCACACGATTCAACCACAACTTTCAGAATGGTCGACGTCCTCAGAATAGCGAAGAGGACAATGGAAGGGGGGCGCTGCAGCGCTGGGCGCGTGAGTGCCCTTACTTAAATTGGATCTTCAATCTCGCTTTGATACCAATTTAGAATTTGGAGAAACAAATACTGGTTAGGCTATCCTAACAATTTCTAACAATCTCAACAATTTCTAACAATCTCTATTGTTAAATGAGTACTGATTACATCATTATATAAGATATCATATCTATTTAGGACGGTTACAGCAGATCAAAATAAACAGATAAAAATAATAAGATAGAGCTCAACTTTTAACCATCTATAGCATGATAGTGTGTTTGTTTTAATCTTGGAAATTTGTTGTCCTCCTCAATCACATATATTGAGAACTCTCTATGTATTCAGATCAAGAAAAATCAATAGACCACTACTTCTCCTGTGGGAGGTTTGATTTTGCAGACCTTCACATACCTATGTTTTTTTCACAGCTTTAAGACACAATATGCTTCATCCTGTTGGCAGTGTTTTGTAAATGCAGATAGCGATGGTCATTATCAACTCTTTGTGGCAAAACTGGTTGGTAATGTCGTGCTCACGTGGACTCTTTTACATTGGAAAATTCCAGCTTAAGATCAAATTTGTTCTAAGAAGCTGGTGGAAAATGGAAATTAGCATTGCTTGACAAATTCGCAAAGGCTTCTTTTGCGAATTTGTGGGAAAAAAGGCAGCTAATTCGCCATTTCCCAAGCCAACAGTCTTTTTACTTGACAAACAGGAAATGGCCCGGAAAATTCGCAAAGGAAACCTCTGAGAATTTGCTGAGCAAACTTGCAAATGCCAATTCGTCGTTTAAGTAAAGGAATTTGTCGATTTGGTGGTCGAAAGTGACGTTTGGCTGGGTCGAGTGTTTTCCTTTGGCAGATTCAAATATTTTGGTCGCTTGTAAATCTATCACCGACGTCTACATTACTTCAGAGTCCAGACTTCTGCTTCTTGGTTGGAAGTCAGTGCGACTTGGTCAATATGAATTGATCTGTTACTCACCAGAGAAATCAACGATAAGCAAGGTCACTGACCATAGAATCACCGACAAACAAAGTTATCGACCCAACAAACCACATTATCGACAAAGTGAAGTCATTCGAGGGAACTGATCAACCAGAGAAGCAACATCATCTACAAGTGACTCACCGACCAGGGAAGTTCTAGACAAACAATGTCAACGAGAAACAAAATCATTTACAAATGAGAAGCAACGAAGGAAGAGCTTTCCTTCTTTACAGGGTGACATGAGATTAATAAGGAAAGAAAGACAGGATGCATATACTAGCACGGCCACATAATTGTGGCTGGTAAATGCTTATAGGCTTATTTCATTTATAAATTTTAATTAGGGTTTATGCTAGAATTAAGGTCATATAATTGTGGCTTGTGAACCTTTATAAACTTATTTCATTTATAAACTTTAATTAGGGATTGGGATTAGGGTTTATGTTAGAATTAAAGTTTATAAATAAAATATGTTTATTAGCTTTCATCAACCACAATCAATTATGTGGTTGTGATAGTAATTATTATAATTTTTAATTTTTTAATTTTACAGTTTTATTTAAATTTAATATATGTCTAACTATTCTCAATTCATTTAAGGAAAAGGAAAGACATCCTGATCTTACAAAATTCTGAGCATAGAAAAAGTAAAGGAACTTCCCAATATTAAAACTGATAAGTTAGAAGACTTACACACATATGGATGCTTTGAACATTTGAGTTCTTTAAACTTCCGGCTGCCAAAACTGTAGAAAAACCAGAGCAGAAGATTGCAATTTTGAGTGCTCACTACATGGTAAGCATATGAATATTCTCTTGGATTATTTCAGAAAAAAATAACCCCAACAAAAAAATTTAAATTGAAGGCCATACTTTTAAATTAACAAAAACTTTAAATTTAACTCCATAATTTTAAATTAAACTCATAATTGAAAGGACAACTTTAAATTGAACGCCTAAACGTGGCGTTAGGCCATGCACGGTTTACACTCCATAAAAAGAAGAATGTATGTCTTTGGTATTGAGGTTGAGGTAGTGCCGGTTAATTATTTAAAAGTGGCAATAAAAGATTGTAGAGATATTGATCTTGGTTAATTCACTAAATGTGGCATTCATACAGTTTTATATTAATTGTGATATTCATTAAATGTAAAAAATTCATATAGCTTTATATTAATTGTGATATTCACTAAATATAAAAAAGTAAACAGGTTAATTGATGCTTCAGAAATACAAAGAAGTTATGAATAGTAAATACCATTCATTTATTGATTTAGGAGGACTACTAAAAATATGAATATTTTTACCCCAAAGGCGTACACCTATTGACAATGGGCAGATTTAATAGGGGTTTAGTACTTAATAAGTTTTCTATGGACATGATTAAATATTGCTGGAATATTCTTAGTAGTCACACAAAATAAATGGTAAGTGATTAACATAATAACTTTAGTACTTAATAACTAATTGCCAGGTAAGTGATTAACATAAATTAAAATATTAACACCAAATAAATGAAGCTCAACCCTTTATTTGTTAATCAATAATAAAATTTAATATATTCTTTTAAGGATTCTTTTCATCTTATCATCCTTTCAGCGTTGATCAACCACAATTATGTGGCTGTGCTAGTTTACTAATAGCCATTAGATTAGAATTTAAGACTAGCACAACCACAAATTAGTGGTCGGTAAACAGCTTGCAAAAAGATGTCTTGCAAAACCTGAACTGCCGCGAAAGAGAAACGGGTCGCTTGCAAAAAGATGTCTTGCAAAACCTGAACTGTGAGGTGGACGGAAGGAGTTGGCTAGAAGGAGGCACTGTGTCCAAAGGGAAGGCCAAAGGTTTAGGTTGACCTAGAAAATGAAACCCTAATCACTCATACGTGGCAATCAGCTAGCCACCATAGTAAATTTTAAATATGATTAAATAAAAGTAAAAAAATAAACATGTAAACTGATGTCTTTATAATAGTGAGGAAGTTAGTAGTTGAAATCACAACCATTGATTTATTGGGACTACTAAGAATATTCCATCAATATTTAATCTTGTCCATACAAAATTGATTAAGCACTAAAAACCTATTAAATGTGACCATGATCAATAGATGTACATCTTTAAGCTTAATTAAAAAATCATTAACTATACCCATTTTCAATAGGTATTAGCCTAAACCTAATTAATTATACAAATATTGAATTTGTAGATGCAGTATATACATATAATTTCCATCCAATATTAATAAAAATAAGGATTTCATAAAATAAAAAATAAAAACTTGATTGAGTTTTGTGTGTGATCCAGTTAACGTTAGGTGGCCTTTAGGTGGCCGATAGAGATGAGGCGAACATGTAATCTTACAACCAAGGAATGGCACTCAATAACACCACGAGCCTTACATGAATGTCCGTTTCATCAAGTAAAATTACCTTCTTGTAATATCGAGGGTGAGGAACCCTCCATCCATGTGTATAAAACGAACGATTAATCAAATTACAAAATCAATTTCTTATTAATATAAAATTGATGGACGCCCAATTCAATACAAACTTTGAGAATCCTCCTATATAAAAGCACAAATGGAAAATATATATAAAAGCACAAATGGAAAATATACGTTGAAATGGATTGATTTACTGTAGCGAGGAATTTCGCCTCTGTAAGAATTTCATTGTTGGCTCCACGTAAAGTAATCCTGCATTTGTTCGCCTTAAGTCATGAACTAACGTGATGATATTGGCCAA
>SNQJ01S0014324.1:252251-301042 GCA_010110895.2 Picea sitchensis | reverse complement strand
GCATCTGCGATCATATCGTTACGTTCCTAAAGTGGCAAACTCATGGAATAGCTAACTCAGATAAAAATCTTAAGGGTTTAGAGATAACTTTATGGAATTTCGTTATAAAAATTTAGATTTTGAAAATAAAAATGTGTAAGATAAAAATCTTAAGGGTTTAGCGACAGCTTCATGAAATTTGGTTATAAAAGTTTAGATTTTGAAAATAAAAAATGTGTAATTTTAAAAATTTAATGTCATGAATTTTTAATCTTTCATTATTAGAATAATTTTATATTTCAATTTTACCCCTAAAAACTTATAATTCCAATTCCTTTTTAAAAACTACTACGATGTAAAAAAAATCATAAAAAATAAACCATTAAAGATAGGGTATAAGGTCCGTTTGCTATAGCCTATTCCCAAAATTCCCACCTGACGCAATCAGAGACTTTAAAGCAAACCATATCTTGTCGATCCGTTCTCAAATCGTTACGTTAATCAATTGGCAAACTCATATATTAATATTTAAATGATTCGGTTGCTGACCTAGCCACTAAGATAAAATTCCTACCCGACCCGACAATCCTATTACTCACAGATTTCAAAAGAATTCTGATCAATACGCCGGTCTTCTGGTTGCAGAATCATTCCTGCTGTTATTTTGTTGAAGGAAAGACATACAATCAAGGATGTTNCACTAAGATAAAATTCCTACCCGACCCGACAATCCTATTACTCACAGATTTCAAAAGAATTCTGATCAATACGCCGGTCTTCTGGTTGCAGAATCATTCCTGCTGTTATTTTGTTGAAGGAAAGACATACAATCAAGGATGTTCGATAATTCAATTACCAAAATAAAAAAGAGGAAAAACCACGAAACTAACCCTTGAAACCCAGTTGATGAACGTGGCTTCCACCGAAGATTACAAAACGATGTGGGGGTGAGTAATCAACGATGGAATATATGGAAAAGCTTAGCAAATAGAATTTCCAAAACCGCCCAATCATGCAAATAATGCTCGACTTGGAATAATTCCAAGTGCAGTTTTACAATCAACGGAAACCTAATTGTAAAAAAAATCAAACGACAATTTCCCCGTGCCATGCAAAGGCTGAGCTGCAACTCACCTGCTGTTGCAGTGCAAATATGGTCGAAACGCAGCCGTAGACAGGATCCGAGAGCCTTGCCTGAGCCTCGTAACAGATGGTAACGACAGCCTCATGGCGTCTGTTCTGGGGAATATGCAACAGAAGCTTGGAGACATTGCTGGCACCAAAAACCTTATGCACAGCAGCAAAACGGGCCGCTCCCTGGTCGGAACCGAAATAAGGCGCAAATATACAGCCGCTAATGCATTTCCTTCTCAGAAATTTACAGGCTCCGCATGGGGCACCGCTGCTCGCACCCTCCTCCCTCGACCTCCCGTTTCTCCTACTATTCCCTCCTACAATCTCCACCACCTCTCTTTGGGGAATTCTCTGCTCACAATTACTATCACCATCGACCCCATTGTTAGAATGATTACCGTTATTGCTATTGTTACCATTGCTACTAGATGCGTTGAGCATCAGTGTGCCCGGGGCCTCTGAGTGCTCCAGCTTTACCGACCTTCAAATTCTCTTCCTCCCCAAAGCTCCGCCTGAGGATCAGACCTTCAACTGCAAGACCTTTAGAAAAGAAGGTAGAAAAACGAGTCAAAACAACTCTATATTGCAGCAGAAGCGGCTCAATCCAAGGCAACAAAAAAACGACTGGATGGGACAAAAAAAACCCAAGCCCACAATTGATAAGATATTGAAACCTTTAAATTAATTCTTCCTTTTCCTATTAATGCCGATTACCTCACCTGGTTGTATGCATTAATGGCAGAAGAAATGAACAGGAAAAAAGGCCAACGGAATCCCACGAGTAAAAAAAAATTGCAGAGGCCAACAAATATCAGGAGCGATTTGTATTAAATGTATATAGAGTCGACCCGATTTAACCGAGGGAGAGTGAATATTGAAATGGGGAGCACGCTTGGCTCGTGACGGGGGATGGATGTTGAGACCCTTCCCACCGCCAACGCGCACGGCGGCTT
The DNA here is from genome assembly GCA_010110895.2 of Picea sitchensis. Taxonomy (NCBI): domain Eukaryota; kingdom Viridiplantae; phylum Streptophyta; class Pinopsida; order Pinales; family Pinaceae; genus Picea; species Picea sitchensis. Next base: position 298,976 of record SNQJ01S0014324.1, on the reverse strand, counting down.
AACTCGCACCCCATCCCTAACTCGCCCGCCCTGCACTCCATTGCCCGATGACCTCAGTTAGGGTTTGGTCATCTTGGATTTGGACTGGGCAGGGCAGCCGTTATGTTTTATTCATCTTTTCTCACGCGGACATGAAAACGCGCCCCCACATATATTATTAATTATTATAATTTGGCATTATCGAGGGCGTCCTCAACCAAATCTCCCATCTAAGTTCTCCTAATTTAGCTCCTTCACAACATATGTGTGCTCTCTAGAGTGGTCTTTGTGTGTGTATATGTGGAATAACCCGCTATCTTTTTAGTGATTTCACGAGAATGTGATGAGTATTAAAATAAAATAGAGAGGATGTTTTATATAGTTTAGTCTCCACATTTGATGGAATTGATTCCACCATAGTCAACCATTCAATCCCAAATTAGGTGCATTATGGCACTGCGAATTCAGTGACAAGAGAAATGTAACTGAAGTGATGATGTCATGTCTCATATCATGTTTCATATTAGCGATTTTAGTATTTCTCTTTCTCATATACTTTCAAAACTAATAATCATGTACGGACTATAAGGTTTACTATGAAGTATAAGAATACAAGGTAGGACTTATGTGTATTGCTATAAGAATACATAAGTTTGTGTATGAAAAATTAAATTGTCGCTGTATATATAAACTATCACTTAATTTAAAATTATTTACTTCTAAATTATGGGAGGATTATAATAAATTAATATTTAAGTTATAAAATAAAAAAATAACAAAAATTATATATTTATAATAAGTGATATATTTATTTTTATATATCATGTATCTATATATGTATATATATAAATAATATACTTAACATATCGATGTACTCATTATATAAATGACATATCAACAATATATACAATTCACTTATGTATAAAAACAACATATTCATGCACATAAACAATGCAATCACACATATAAGTAACACCTTAACATAATTAACACATATATACATATAAGAGATGCAACAACTAGATAAGAGAAACAAATAACATAATTAACACATATATACATATAAGAGATGCAACAACTAGATAAGAGAAACAAATATATACGTAAGAGACACACTAATGCACATAAAATAAGCACACAAACATAAGTGACACACTAATGCACAAAAAAGACTCATCAATCATAAATAACACACTCAAGCACATCATTGACACACTTAACACATAGGTGAGGCATTCACTGATGCATAAGAAATGCATTCACACACATAATCAATGCACCTGACACAATAATGCACATAGGATAGGCATCATACATAGCATAAGAGATGCTCTCACACTTATACGAAAAATCTAACATAAGGGTCACACTCACACACATAAACAATGCACTTGAATGCATTCACACCCATAAGAAACATACTTGACAAAGAAGTGGGAAGTGGTACATTATGCACACACATAAATGATTGATTGACCACATAAGTGACACATCAAGCATATATGAGACATACTAAACATAAATTGCACACTCACATACGTGACATAAGAAAAACACCTCACACAAGAAATGCACTAACTCATATAAGCGAGAAACCTAACATAAATAACATGTTCACACACATAATCAATGTACTCATCCACTCATTCACATAAGTTATTTTTTACACAATCAACACATAAGTGGTGCACTTATGCACATAATAAAAACATCAACACAACATAAGTAATGCATTTTTTCACACAAACAATGCATTCATGCACATAAGAAACAAAATAACATACATAAATAACACACTTAACCCAAGTGACACATTCATGCATATAAAATATGCACTAGCCACATGGATAAATACTCACTCATATAAGTGACATGGTATTGCCAATAAGAGATGAACCTAACATAAGAAACACATTCATACACATAAGTGACAAACCTAGAATATAAGTGACAAACTTACACACATAAGAAATGCACCTAAAGTTAATGACATACTCATGTACATAACATAAATGAAATGTAATCACACACATAAGGAAAATGACTAACATAAATGCTCATGTACATAAATGATGCATTGATTCACTCACACACATAAAATGAAAACCTAACATATAAGTAGTTTACTAACCACATAAATGATTCCCTCACACACATAAGAAACTTCATAGTGTATAGAGATGATAAAGTCATGCACATAATATAATCAACACACTTAATATAAGAGACACACTCATCTACATAAGCAATCCACCTAATGTGAGAGATTCATCCATGCACATATGTGATGTACTCATGCAATCACATACTTAAAGAATCAACCTATTGCATAAGTGAGGAATTTGTTCACATAAATGATGGAACAACAACATAAATCACATGCTCATTCATACAAGTGATGTATTCAATTACATAAGCAACACACACATGCATATAAGGAATACACTCATGCATATAAACTACACACTCACATGCATAAGCCACACACCAAACACAAATGATGTACTCACACACAAAATAAATACACCTAACATAAGATACAAACTCATGCAAATAACATAAGTGATAGTTCTAACATAAATGACACACTCACACACATAAGTGGTGCACCTAACATAAGAGATACTATCACATATAAAATTGATGCACTCATGCAATTAGGCACATAAGAAACTCAAACAAAAGTGATGAACCTAACATAAGTGATACACTCGTGTATATCATCGATGCATTTATGCACATAATAAATGGATAAAAGGTGCACTCATTCACATAAGAGACACACTAATAACATAATCAATGCACTTGTGAATGTAAGAGACATGCCTAACATAAGTGACTCATTCACACACAAGTGATGCAACTAATGTAAGTGATATAGTCACACATTAGATATGCAACCATACACTCACACAAAAAAATAATTCCAATAACACATAAGAAATGCACTCATGCACATGAGTGAACATAGCTATCACATAAAATATGCACTCATTCACATAAGAAAGAGACACACAAATAATCTAGACACTTGTTAATATAAAAAATGTGTCAAACATAAGAAACACACATAACATTAGGAACCCACCAACACACATAAGAAACACAATATAAAACATAATAAATGCATTCACACACTCATTGACATAAAAATTCTCACATTCACATGCATAAGCCACACACCTAACACAAGCAATATATTCACACATGTAAGAAAAGTACCTAACATAAGAGATGCACCAATGGATATAAGAAACTTATCAACCACATAAGAAGAGAACTCACTGAAATAAGAGATACAATTATGCACATAAGTAAGGAACTTAACAAAAATTATGCACACAAGTGAAGCATCTAACACATAAGTAATTTGCACTCATGTACATAAGTTGCATATTCACTCACATAACCAACATACTTAACAGAAGTGATGCATTCACACACACAAGAAACATATCTAACATAAAAAACAATTGACATAAGTGAAACACTCATGAACATAATGAACACACCTAACAAATAAGCAATGCACTCATACAGATTAACATAAGTGATGCATCAATGCATATAAGGGATGCATTGACCACATGGGTGAAGCACTCATGTACATAAGAAATACACACACACACACATTATAAATTCACCTTTAACATAAGCAACATGCTCATGTACATAAAAGGAACATGCATGCACATAAGTGACATTAACTCACTCACATAAATGATGCACTCACAAATATAATAAATGCACTCATGAAAATAAACAAACACACCTATTAACACATAAATGCCACACCCATTCACATAAGAGATCAACCTAACATAAGCATCATGAGCACACTCATTATTAAGTGATGCACATACAAACATAATAAAGAAGTGAAGCCATGGTGTAATATTGTTGAACTACATGGTTGCATTAATATGGTTGAACTTAAGTGACCATGGTTGCATACATTGTCGATTAGTCTACTCCATTACTTGAAAAATAATATCTAAATACTGTACACCTAACATATGTGACAAATTCACGTACATATACAATGCAATCAAACACATAAGTAACCCATACATATAAAAGAAATGCACTCTCACACATAAGATATGCATTTAACAAACATTGTTGGCTATAGTTGACCATGGGGTGAAAACATGAAAATATGTAACAATTGTTTTTGTTTTTTTAATGATGAAATGGAAAATTTTAAGTTTCTTCAACTTCAAGTGATAAATAATCTTATATTCTTTGAGGATATTTGATGGGCTCCTGAATTATCACATTATATTCAGCTAATGTATAACTAATTACCTCCAAAATCTTGCAATTTCTCTATTAGTTAGTTTAATATCTACAAAATTGACATATTTTGTAGCTAATTAAAATGTGTTGATTGATAGCTTGCAATAATCTATTTCAATTTCATTTCAAGTATTGTTATGTGTAAATTCTTGAGTTTTCCTATTAGTGATAAGCATGGGTTTGTGATATACTTTCTAATGATTTATTCTCTTTATTTTTTACCACTATGGATGTCAGAAAAATACTTTATGTTTTTTTAATCTTTGATCCTACCTTTGACATTTGTATCAGCTACAACCAAGAGAATAACAAGCCAAAACTCACTCATCAATGTGATGGAGAAGAAAAACCCTTCACTAGCAAATAATTAGGGAATCAATATTGACCTTAGTAATCCAAGCAACATAGCAGTTGCGGATATAGAGATGCGTTCCAAAATGTTCCAATATAAGGAAGAAGGGATATGGTTGCATAGTCTATGAAAACCCATTGAAAGTAGTAGAATGATGAAGACACTGACACCATGAGTTCTCTAGCAGGCCTTTCTCCCCGGCACATGAAGGAGGGAAATGACTACGCGCTCCAAAGAAAAACCATTTAATTCAATTGATTGAGAGAAAGAATGATTCCATGTATCCTCCAACTAAATCTATATTCCTACACTAAAAAGAGATCACGCACCTCACGATCCCATTCCTCAATGAACTTCCTTAACTAATGAAGGAGGAACTCACAATTTTAGGGGTAATACTATTAATTCATAGCTTGGATTTCCTTAGTAGTGATCCAGGGCTCTCTTAGTATAAATTTTGTTTTTTGAAGTTCTATTAGGGTAGAAAATGATAGGTTTGAGTTTTCTTTTAGTTAGGGGTGAAAGATATGTATATTAGAGGTTGTAATTCTAAATATATTTGATGAAATAAAATATAGGTTGTTGGTGAACACACCTTCATATTTCTTGTTTATTATGTATTTATTTTATGGTGTGAGTGTTTATGTTTTTTGTAGCTAGAAAATTTATGTTATCTTTGTTAATGTTATTTATTCCTTCGCTAGCATGCCATAAACCTATGGTTCATTGGGGATTTTTTGTGTGATTTATAATGTTGTAGAATAGGTTTATCTTCCATGATTTTAATTTAACTTTCAATGTCCACTTCCTTTTTGTGGCATTGAGCATTTACATTATACTTTACTTTCAACAATTATGTTTAATTTGAAAGAGATAATTGTGTTCAATAACATCGGTCGGTAATCCATACTATTTTCCATGTATGAAAGATTCATGCTACAAATTTCTATAAGTAGCTACATATTAATCATGCAATTTCATTCCGTAAAAATAAAACAATACAAAATTCATTCAATATCTCATTTCTACACTACATGATCACAAAAAATTTACACAATGATTCATGAGTCTATGATTCCCATAATTGATAATTTAAATATTATTACCCAAGATTCGACATCTTTTATTGTTTCAATACTTGATCTCATCAAGTTTTGGTGCCATTTCCAAGGAAGAACTAAAATCTTCAAGGAATAAAGAACAATGGAATGAGGATTCCACTATGATAGGGAGAAGGGAATTTTTTTTTGAGAGTTTCCTTTTACAAAGTTGTCTTTTTCTTTGATTCAATAGTTTTTTAAGAGGAATGCATACATCATAGCAGGGATCAATTAGGAATGTTTTTACTATGATTTTATAATCAATGTGCATGACTAATAGGAAGTGAGAGGGAAAAACAAGAATGGATCCTTGAGTTAATCAATCTAGAACAAATCATTGAAGAAAGTGCCAATTTTTTTTGGAATTAGTTAAGCCCTAGATATTTAGTTATTATATTTTATTTCTATATTAGTATTTTCCTTGTTGGTTATCTAGGTTGTTTAATGGTTGGTTATACCCTTTAATTGTAATTGTAACCTTTGTCTCCCATATATACCAAGAAGACCTAGTTTTAGAGATCATCTCATCTTGTGAATTTGTTATGATGTAAACGAGGTTTCCCCCTCAAAGAGGATTCTCATTCATTCTTATATCTCAGTATCATTGTGTGTATTTACTTCTCTTTCTATTTTTATGCTATTTGGGTATTAATGGAATAACATTTCATTTCATAGCATAAGATCCTTGGGTTAGTCTCCTTCAAATGAGACATCTTGGAATTACACACACACACACACACACACACACATTGAATTTTCACATTGTGAAGTTTTTGGGATCTTGAGGGGACATAAAATAGTACCCACTGTAAATTTTTTAGGTTTCGTTCACTAAAAATTTAGAAATATAGGTTGTGGAAATTAGRTTTTGTTAACTAGTCTAAGAATTAACATACCTTTTGTAAAAGTTTTCTATAATTATTCTTTCTAATTTTCAAGTTATAGGCTCTTGAAGTTAGGGGTTTTAATCATCCTTAAAACTAGTCTAAAATAAGTACATTTCAAGGTAAAATAGTCATATTTGATTATATAAAAATAAAAATTGAGTGCCAATAGTTTTATTGAATAGAGTGAATACCATATTATTTTTAGATAAAAATTCAGAGGTAGATATGAAAATTTGAACACGTAGAATTTCATACAAGTTCAGTCTCCAGAAAAGGAAAAAATCAAGAAGTTTTGTAAAAGTTACCATGATTTTTTCTTGGCACATCAAAATTTAGTCAAACCTATGGCATTGTAGGGAAGACATATCAAGATACCAAAGTTTTTTTTTTTACTTATTTATATAAATTTCATGGTTATATCAAGTGAAAGGTCGGTCTCTACAATAGTCTCCAAATCATGGTTTTAAAAAGTTACGCTAAATTGGAATTTTCATAATTTTTATTGGAAAATATATTTTAGGTAATTCAAAAGGTGTTGCAAAGAGAAAAATAGAGGGTAAATATAAGTATATATCATTTTTGTCTCATGTGGTAAGAGGTTGAAAAAATTCTATACCTGCTAAAACTATAGAAAACTCATCCAATTGAGGAACCAAGTTAATGACATGAGTGATAATTTGTTGAAAAATGTTGATTTCGCATGTTCTCGAGAAATATTTAAAAGGAAAATTGAACATCGAATGGAAAAGTCGATGGATCAAAAGATGGAAATGTAGATGGATCAAAAGATGGAAGTTGAATATAAAATGAAAAAAGTTAATGAATCAAAATATCCAGAATGATTAACAAATTCCATGGAAGTCATACTATTACATACCTTATATGAGAAGTTCCCTAAAAGTGATATTGTGATCCAAGGAAATCATTAAAATAAGGTTAATTAAAAAATTGTTGAACCTCAACCACATATGGGGAAGCTTTTAACACATTTTGAGAGCATGAAGATTGAATTCCATAATTACGATCATTCATCACTCCAAGATCTGCATCATTGGGTGTTCAACTCAGGACCAAGGAACTATGCAATTCCCAATTTCAATATGATAAATTTTGATGCTAAATAATAAATATCCATATGGAGAAATTCTTTGATCTACACCAAGTGTCAAATTTACAAAGGGTAACTCTTGCATCCTTGTGTTTAGAACTTGATCAATTTCTCTTGTACTAATGGATTTGTGAATGAAAAATGGATTTTGTTGTCTCTTGGTCCATTTTTATAGATGAATTGATAGCACATTATTGGGATATTAAGAGAATCACATTCTTTATCCATTTGATAAATGTTATGTCCCAAAAAACCAAAACATCATAGAGAGAGAGAGAGAGAGAGAGAGAGAGAGAGAGAGAGAGAGTAGTAACTCCACACCTTTAGAAAGAGAGAACAATGAATGTAAATCCTCTTCGAGGGGGAAACCTCCTTTTACAATATAAGAAATGTACGAGATGAGATGATTCTAAGGCTAGGTCTCTCTCTCTCTCTCTCTCTCTCTCTCTCTCTCTCTCTCTATATATATATATATATATATATAGGAGACAAAGGGTACAATTACAATTAAAGAGTGTAATTGACAACACTAATATGACAATAGAAATGTAATAAATCAATATCCAGGGCTTTATTTAGGGATTAAAATGGGGATTTATGCTTAACACATGGCTTTGTCTAGGGATTAACATTACCCTCCCTTTCAAACAAGTGTTTCCATCAAAAATTGATTGGATGCACATTTTTCTACACGAAGAACTCATCTTCCCATGTTGCCTCTTCCACTAGTAGGTTCTTACACTTGGTGAGATACTTAGTAATTGCTTGATTTCACAAGTTCTTAATCCTAGTTTCAAGGATTATTTCTAGTTCTAGAATGATTTTCCTTTCTTCATTAATCTTGGGTAAAATAATTTGAATTGGGATCTTGTAGTCTAAAAAAAAACACAGTCCCCCATTTTAAATTCTCTTTCATTGCGATGATGATCTTCTTTTTGTTTCATCCTATTTTTTGTTGTAACCAATTTGTCTCTCAATTGTTTGAGAATCTCTTGTTGGTGCTCTACGTGTTCCACCACTTCTTGAATGTTATCTTTCCCTCTCACGGGTGCTCTGATGGATTGAGGATGATATCCATGATGGGGACATTTTTTATGAAGTATGGAAGAATGTGTTGTACCACCATTTTACCAAGGGAAATAACTTGACCCATTATGTATGTTTATTAGATGCATCAATGAAGGTACCTTTCTAGAAATTTATTCACGATCTTATCTTTCCCATCAGATAGAGGATTATAAGAGTATATGCGAGCTAATTGAGTACCCAAATGAGGAAATAATGCATCCCAAAAATTTCAAGTGAAAATGGGACCTTTGTCACTTACAATAATCTTGGGGATTTCATCTAGTTTCTGAATTATTTCCATGAAATCTATGGTTGTTGTAATTTCTTTAAAATGATGATAAAGAGAGAAAAAATAGGCATGATTTGTGAGTCAATCCACTACTACCATGATGAAATTATTTCCTTTGAACTTGGTTAGAACTATAATAAAATCCATTAAAACCTCTTCCCACTATTGACTAGGTATGGATAATGGTTGTAGGTGTTGGAAAATTGGTTTAGTTTGATAGAAAATTGGTTTGGATAGTTGGTTTTCATTGATGTCAAACCTTGGAGTATGATATTGTAGATTGATTTAAACCCTTAGAGATTGTGTTAAGAACCAAATATCAAAACAACATAAAAAAACCTCATAATAAGTACTCAACACCTTGACAAAGAGAGAATTTCAGATAATAAGCTTCTTTGAGGGGGGAAACTCCTTATACACCACATAAATTTCTAAACACAAGGTGATTCCAAATGAAAAAGGTCTCCTTGGTATATATAGGAGACTAGGAGGCACACTTACAACTAATGGATGCAAGTCGACATAAATAAAATAACATTACTAATGTAATATACCCCAATTAATGGGAAATGTGCCACTATTTAGGGCTTAACATGCCCCTCCCCTTCAGATAAGTGTTGTACACAACGCTTGAGTAATTATGGATTCTTTTGTATACACGAATCATATTGCAAAGTGGAATTTTCAACAGGTAGTTTCCTCCACTTAATGAGATACTTTGAAATGGATCTATTCCTCACCTGGGAAATTATCGTGTCAATGATAGATTCAGGATCCAATATGATTTTTCCTTTCTCGCCAAGTTATGGAAATATATTTTGAATTGGGACATTTCCACCTATAACCCTATGTTGGGCTTTAACGATGTCCTAAAAACAACCTTAGTATGCCATTAATTTATCAACCAAGGATTCATCTTTTCTTTCAAGAATATCAACAAAGTTTATGCAGATAGTTGTAGAGGTTAAAATTGTGTAGATAATTTAGTTAAAGAAAATATGATTTTATCACTAATCAAGTTCCTCACACATTCATTAAAACTATGAAACTAAGATCTTACTCAAAATAATTATAATCTGATCAATAACATGCCATGAATTAAAGGCATTAACCAATTTGCTGAATTCATCTAGCTAAGAAACAGTAATTTAATCTATGAAAATACTTAATAAACCAATCTATCAATGATTGTCTAACCTGCTGGAAAATAACAACTAAGTACTGTAAAATTGAGAAGGAAAAACAAATGCATATTTAAGTGAAAGGAACAACAATTGTAAATTTAGTAAAAGGAACAACACATGTGAAAATGAGAGGAACTCTCAAGAAAAAAACTACATCAATGGGAAATGGAACAAAAATCGATAAACTTCAAATGAAACATCTATCCTCTGTAATTAAATAGCACAACTAATTTATGAAAACATCAACACACTCACACATTTATCTTAACCGTTTCAAAGAGATTTAAATCACAGAATTGAAATAAAATTAATACGATTACAGATTGAGACAGTAATTTCTTCCGACTGGGCCCACGGTCTTCAGAAGGTACCGCTGCTAAAAAATCAGTACACAAAGATGATAAAAACACTCAAGGCTTTCATTAATTCCATAGCTGATAAATAATTTACAATGGACTGCTTGCACAGAGCAATTCAGAAATTTGAATACTTGGATAAATTTCTTGTATATTTCTATATGGTTCATTACCCTATATATATTACAATGATATGGGTAAATTAAGCTATCCTGAGGATCAATAGATCCTCCAGATTTCTTTTACTATTTATAAATATTACAAAATAGAGAGTCAATATTCCTCAAAACGACTTTGCGCCTGATTTCTTCGATCTCCAATAGTCTATGTATCTTCATAATCTTTTCAACTATCTTGAGTTTAAAAATAATTGTCCATTCTTGCAATAAAATCAAACAATTCAAACCGAAATTTAGAAATTATCTAATATTACTCAATAACATTTCTAGAATACTTTTTAATCATTTTATTTCCTAATTATTTATAATTAATAGAAAAGTCAATCAAAAGTATATCGTAAACCATGGTAATATGGAGGATATTTGTACCTTTTTCTCAACTCAACATACCCCGCAAATTACCTTTTTTCATGTCCTCATGCAAGAAAAAAACCACCTTCTAAAGGTCCCTATACCACTTGTGGCTTTTGGGTATCCACCTCATCTATCGTGGCCCTCACGTCACTCGCCGGGCAAGCCAAAGTGCACTGCAAACTCACAATATCACCATAATGGAATATGAACCCACCACCATGGAACAACCAACATGTAATTCCATTTCACCACTGCCACATCACTTAACATGTGGACTCCACATCACCATGTACGAAAAAAATCCCTAATTTTCCAAAAATTCTAAAAATCCACAAATTTTCAAAAGCACTTAATTTCAAAAATTCTCTTTGCCCACCATGGAATCTCTATAATTAAGATTCCCATGGCCATTTTTTTCCATATTCATGTTGATTCAAACTTTTCACATCAAACACAACCTCCCCACATTGATTTTCTAATGCATTTTACTCGGAAATTAGGGGTTTTCCCAATTTCACCCAATTTCTTCTATGGTTCTGTTGAGGGGTATGAGATCCCTTTGAATCAAAAGAAGGAACCAAACCTGAATTAGAGGCCCAATTAGACTCTACAGGGTTTTATGGTGGAATGGTTCTCCAAATCTTTCGATCTAGCTAATTTATCGATGGGCTTTACACGGTGATTAACAAGATACCTTCCTATGAAAGTTCCTTCTTCAGTTTAAACATTCTCTTTTTGTCTTTTCTTTTATTAGATGAGTCTGATAAAATGATGTGTGCTAGTATAAACCAACTGGTAGAAGGGATTCTTAACTACCGAAGAAGGTTGAGCTTGGGATAACCCTCATGCTCAAGCATGCAGACAAAGATATTCACATCTATTACAAGCCTAGTACTAATACGTTAACTTGTTGGTATTTTATCATTGACTAAGATACAATTATTGTAAGAAAAATACGCATGTAATAGGATGATGGAAAGAAAAATAGTTTCCTTAGCTCTAACATTAATCACAAATTAACACAACGATTTTCTTTCCATCATTAAGAACAAGAACTGCAAAATATTGAAACAGATAACTTATCAATACATTTAGAAACTCTTACTCGTTACAACATCAATTACTGAAATAAAGTTGGAAGTATTTTCTCCTCAATCCAATCACATAATGCCTTTGATGAAAAAAAAGAATTGTCTTTGGTTCCAAACAAGACTTCTCAATTAAGGTTGCTTAGAAATAGTTCTTTACAATTCCAAAAATGAGGGTCTTTCCCAAAACCATCGACCCTTGTTAAAAGGTCAATCCCTTTATTTATAAAGAATCACTAATAAAAAATAGTTGCTACAAGTTTAAGCTAAGTAAATAAAATATCGCCATGTGGCACTTGATCTCTTTGCTCTTTGAGAGTCATCTCATGGTTCTACTGGAGTGGATGACTCTTCTCATATTCTGACCACTTGACGAAGAGATCCTCACATGTGTTGGCATACGGGAACCTTTGTTGGTCCATCGGGGCTGAAATAATTTCATTAACTTCTACTACCCGTTCTTTATGTTTGACTATTTTGGCACTCAACCTCTACGAAATTGCACAAGCATTGATTGGATGTTCCATAAATTGATGTATTTGTTCTAGCTCCATGCTTTCCACCTTTGCGATCTCTAATGCCCATGTTGAGTCTTGTTATGCATGTTGCTTGACTATGTCATGCAGGTCAACAAAGTCTTCGGGTGAGATGAATTTTGGGAGATCGATGCCTTTCATCTCCTGATTAATATTTTCCCAGACTTTTTTGCACTCAACCCACTTCTTCCATATCTCCTGCTGAGGTTCCTGGGCAATCCTTACCCAGTATTAGGCTGCTTTCCTGATCCGAGTGATGCTACTATCCCTTTGCACTCAAATACCGTTCTCTTTTGCATCTTGGCCCTTTTTCACTACACTGATGTAATCAATTATTTCTACCGCTTGGTATGCCTTTTCATACCACCTTTCCACGTCCTTGCAGGTTGCTAGTTCCATGAGGGTATCTTCTTGGAAATCGTCTATACATCCTGGAAATCACTCCTCATCTGTGAACTTTGCATAAGCATCCTGGAACTCACTCCTCATAAATCCCGTGGCTTGCATTGAGTCTTGATAGTATTTTTCCAAATGGCGCATATGCTCCAACTCCTTTAGTGCAGTGGCCATTTCCTTTTCATCTCTCCTCGCTCGATCCAACGTGGCATCCGTGATATCCATCCCTGCGCTGATGAGCGCAGATGTATTTGCATGTTATGTAATGAGAAAATTCTCCTCCGTGGTGATGAGAATTGAGCTATCCAACGTGAGTCTTCTCTTCTTAGTGGTCCTATTCGTGATAGATTTCCTCTTTTTTCATAAGAGATTGCCTGTATATCGGTGACCTCATCAACAGGCTCAGGGATTTGTTGTTCTCCCTCAGTTAGAGTGTTTCCCAGAATCCCTGTTGTGTGTATATGTTCTAGGATTGGTTCCTGGATTTCTTTCATATACTCTGATCACTCCACCTCCATTTGTTGTTCATTGTATGTTGAGGTATCGACCAAAATTGAAGAACCAGGGATAGGTTCAATACTTACTTAGTAATCGCTTGTCTAGGTGCTAATCTCTTGTTGCCAAACTTCCTCTTTTTGACCACCTGATACTAGCTCATCCCTCAAGCTTTCTTTTGGGGTCTATGACAAGTTGAGAAACTCAGTTTCTAAGACACTTTCGACCTCATGGTCGCTCTGTGGAAGGTTTTGAACTGAAGAATCAGGACTTGGGGCATATGTTTTCTTAGGTTCCTTCTCCTCTGTAATTAGTGTCGGAGTTACCAAGGATATCCTTGAACTCTATTCATCATCATAGATAGTTATTATATCAAACAAGGGGTTTGGTACACATGTTTCACCTGGCGTTCTTGAAACCTCAGGTTGGGTTGGAATGGTCACCGATGATCTAATCTATGGTTATGGAACTGTAGGGTTTTCCATACTAGTGATCGGGTTATTCAAGGGGATCCTCATCATTTATATGAGTTCAAGATCGTTCTTTAACTGGTTAATGAAACTCTCATCTCTTTCTAGTAACAACAACCCCCTCCTTTATGCCTTTGTGGTCTTTGTTGCTCTGATTTCTTCCCTATCCCTAAGAGCTTCTTGGGCCGACTACTCTATTGTCTCAACCTGCTTGTCCATGCTCATAGCTTTGAACCTGGTCATGTTCAGGTTGGATTTCCTCTGTAATATCTCCTCCTAGTACTTATCTCATTCTATAAAAATATCATCCTCAAACTTGTCATGCGCGTATGTCCAACAAGATGATACTTGTGAAGCGTGTTGGAGGACTAGGCCTTTAGGGCCATGCTTGTGAAATCTTGTTTCTTGTCCTTAACTAGTGTGGCGTTATATCCCTGCAAGATCGTCTGATAACATATTTCTCCTACAATGAGCCGGTATGGGACGTGAGAAGGGAGTAAATGTGGTGCTCCGGTGGCCCTCAACACCTTGATATAAGTTGTGTGTTCATCTAGATACCAGTGGCCTACCTTCAATATCATTTTCTTGGCTGCTACAGATAGCCTTGGGCATTCCTTTTTAAATAAAATGAAATAAACTTGAGTGTCGAATTCATCGCAAATAAGGGCATAGGAGTTTTTGTACCTGCTCTCCCATAATATGTTGAAGTAGACATGAACAGGAAGTTATGCAAAGTGTCATCTTAAATTCATACTTGGCAAAAGACATTCCTCGTGAAAATTACATCGAGTAGGTACGAGGCCATGTGAAAAGAGGGATCTTCTCCTTCTTTTGGCGTTTGAGCCTGCAATACATTGGTGCTCAATTGTTTGGAGATTATTTATCCCCAGTTGAAGCTACTCCTGGATATCACCACAGTGTATGCCGAGGGAATCCATGCTTATGAGAACTTGGAGCAATCCTTTTCTCCATACATTTGGAATATTAGAGCCATCAAGTAGATGCATTGCTCCCTAAGGTTCATTGTCTCATACCGGCCATTGCTTTGGTTTGTAAATTTCTTGTCCTCCTTCCACCATGAGGCCATCAACCAACTAGTGTCGTGGAATTCATATAACTTCACCATGAAATCTGTGTTCAACCCCTCTTCTGGGTCCCTAAGATTTTAATACTTCTAAACTTATATCAGGAGAAAATCTCTGACACACCCACCATTCTCATCGTTGATTAGGCATTTTTGCGCGTTTGTGTGATCAATTAACCAATTCAGGGTCTTAATGCATGGGAAAAATGGAGTGTGACAGGCTACCATGTGCAATCATGACCACTGAATGTTTGGGAAAACTTGGTCATCTAGCACCCTTACACCCAGGTCGATGTGTGGGATAAACTCTTGGTACTCCTCCTTGTTGATTCTATTGAATAGATCTCCCCACCTTGGGAGAATTATTTTGTATCTAGTGGTCTCTTTCATATCATTGAAGACCGAGGGTTGAATGAATGATTTCTTCATCGAGTTTTTATTGAACGACTCATCTCTGGGAGCGTATTCCAACTGCCTTGAAGTACCTTGAGAAGAAGCCTCACCAATTTCTTCCTCCTTTATGTTAGGTTCCCTCGGTGAGCATCTGGTTGTTCGCTTTCTTGGAGGCATTTTTTTCCTACAGCTAGAACATAGTTAGACATTGTGTACAAATATCAAATGATGATATAAAACAAATTACGACCACCAAGATGATAAAATTTAACACATACCTCTATTACTAGATTACCCTGGTTTTGATGGTCTGAGAATCAACATAGTCTTGAGATGCTCGCTTCGCTTGTTGGGATTCTATGGAAATGTAAACTTGTATGTAGAATAGAATTCTTCAAATTTTCATTCATGATTTAAACAGAGATGAACTTGCCTTTTCGCATCAACTATTCAATTCGGGATATGAGTGCGGTTCTACAAAATCTTCCGCTAGGTCTTTATTATGTTTAAAATTAAATTCGATCGTAGGTTGATGACACGGGTGTGGGCTATAACGTGGCCTATCGGCAGTTTCAAATTCCCATTTTTCAATCGACACACGAGGTAACAATGTATGTGGGGTGAAACATTAACTTGCATATTAAATGAAAAAAATCGATCGTATCTTGTGCTGAAAACATCCCATCGTTTCTCTAATCTAGCTGGTGGATTGGGCGTTGGGGCTCCTCTTTAAACATTGTTCATTGATATCTCCTCGCAAAATATTCTGACGCCGATCCATATTTCTGTATAGAGCTGACATGGAAAAGATGAGTCAAAAGTGTGACTAGGACACAATGAACCTTAAGATGACTCGGGACAAAACTAGACAGTACAAAATGTTTATGTGACAAAGACACATGGCACTTGAAACCGACGTCTTCGTTTAATCATGTTATTCTGAATCAAGGATTTTTCCTTATCTAATCGTTCTAACAACAGATCCTACCCTACCAACGTCAAAAATTATTAAGCATCAGCGATCGACGATAATATTAACCCAATGCTCTCGGATTAACTCTCTCAAATTTTTTTTGATGCTGAAAGTGGATCGGGGATCGATGATCGACGATGTGTCAATGTGGAAATTTTCAGTGATTCAACTCTTAGAGACTTTTTCAATCCCGAACCAACACATCCATCATCAGCTACCGGGGGTTTATCATGGCTCATGCCAACGTTTAGTCCTCTCGTATTTCACCGACGCCGATGGGAATCAGCTATCTCCTGAATCTAAGTGGAGAATAACTAACTCAAACTTACTCTGCCTTTTACTGACGCCAATGGTGCATTGGCAATCAACGATTATTATTACTATGTGGCCAATTTACCTGCTTTGATTTTTCCGATGCCGAGCACAAGCACGCTTGTAACAATGTTATTTGTATATTCTTAGTTAGAATGCCAAGTTATTTTATACATAAGGTTTCATTTAACAAGTTCAAACAAATCCTATTTGATCGATGAGAGTCATGAAAAACAAATATACCATCCCTCCATATTGAACTCAATTCATACAGTAAACAAAATAAAAACAAGTGGTACCCAAAAGTGACAGAATGTCCTAAAATATTTTAGGGTGTGTTGAGGGCTCAACAAATGGATATTATTTGGGTGAAAGAAGAATATCTGTTCCTTCCCTCAGGCCTAGCTGATGTAGAAGTTGGTTGAGAAACTAACTAGATTTTCTGTAATCAAAGTCTTTCATATCCTTTTGTTTACAATCTTCTCGGTTCGTGAATATGGGCCCGCCTATGGTGTTTTAACCTTTATTCCACCTTCATTCCTATTGACCGTGACCCATGACCCATTTTGACAAGATCCGGGTAAAGCATTCACTGGCACGAGGCCATTTTAGTTATCATCATTCACTTGCTACAATGTTACTCCACTTCCAATGTGCATCCATAGCCCTGGAAAAGTCACCTCAACATCACAGACCTTGCTCCACTGCTAGTGAGCGTCCATATCCCCGACAGAGTTATCTGCATACCCTCTCCTACTTTTCACTCATTTAATATAATTGATTTATTTTTTGCAGAGATGCCCAGAGAGAGTGGGAGAGGGGGACGTCTATTATTTGCAAGATGAAATGGTTAAGGTCAAATTCTTCCTAGCTCTATCTAGAGGTACATTTGGTCCTTTCCAACTTTCCATATTTCCCTTTAGGCTTTACCAAACCACCAGGCGGACACGTCATCACTCACTAAGGTCATTTGTTTGCAAAGACTAGATACATAACTCTTTGAAGAAAAAATGAAATTTCTCAGCTTTTCTTGTGTTGCACGTAAGCGTGAGTTAGGAATAGAGTTTGCTACACCATATTGATTAAGGTCAACCAATTCCTTGCAGAACACAACTTTATTACAAGAAAACACCAAACAAAAAGAAAAAACATGAATAAAAGGACTCAGCAAGCAGTCTACCTTACACCTACACATTTATCCTAATCCGAAAATAACATAAAAAGACACACCCACACACACATATTTTTTTTAATAGAAATATTGTTTTAGAGCTTGGCCGTTCACTGGAAGGGCATTGGGTTCCCCCTTCAGATTTTGCAAATGATACATGTCTGCCCCAAGTTTCTCGGATACCTGGAAAGGTTCGAGCCATAGATTTTGAAACTTCGAATGTTTTCCCTTAGGCTCATTTGCTCTATCTCATTTCAAAACTAAGTGTTCTACCTCAAAACTCTTTTCTTTGGCCTTATGCTTGTCAAACCATATTTTAACTATCTGGTGATGAGCAACGAACTTTGATTTTTCTTTCTCCCTTTCTTCTTCTAGCATGAGGAGGGTATTAATTCTCTGTTGAATAACTGATGAGGGTTTTCCTATAGATCCCTGAGAAAGCTGGAGATATGGAAGATATAACCCATTTGGGAGAATGGATTCTTGTCTATATACTGGAAAGTATGGGGAGTTCCCTATAGCTTTCTTGGGTGTTATTTTGTCGGCCCATAGGGCATTATGAAGTGAACTATGTCAATTAATCTGATTGTCTGCAACTATTTTCTTCAATATCCTTACTAGGTGATCCAGGTGGATATCAGTGGCCACCCACCTATTCCACGGGTTTGAAAAATAGTTTTCCATCTTGGCAGTTTTTTGGTAATGTTTCGGATTCCAACTTCTAGGGTCATTCTGAGACCCTAAATGACATTTTTTGGGGATTTGAGACCCAAGTGATTGCTAAGGCACTAACTTGGTCCATTCTAAAATCGTTCTTCTCAGTTATACCTTTCCAATGGTGTATCGAGTCCCCGAAATGAAGGTCGTATGAAAAAGTTATGCCCCCGAGAAGTTGACGTATGAACTACCCCCATCGGGGCCCACAAACCTTTTGGATTTTCATCTTCTGGGGTTAGGGTTTTGGATTTTACTTATGTTAAAAATGCCTTTGGAGCCTCATTGTAACAATCATCTTCTTGTGAATGAGAGTAGTCATCACATCTCTACTCAGAGATAAGTTTCCACCATTCTAGTGAGTCCTTCACTCTATATTTTTACAGTCTTTGTACATTTCTTTCATTAATAGAAATTGTGTATTACTATATTTCTCTATTTCTGGAAATATTTATGTGTATTTCATTGTAGTATCTCTTCTTTCATTTCATTCTAAAAAATAATCCAGGTCAATGGTATCATAGCAGGCTTCTCTTGATCAATTTTTAGTGCATGTCCCCAACGAGGTTTGAGTATTGCAAGTTGGGTCTCAAAGTTGTCTTTCTTGAGGACAATCTCTCTCGCATGCCCAAGAAACCCTCCATGGTGGAAGAAAAGAAAAATGATGGAGAAAAATATTCTATTAATTTGTTGCTTGAGCAAGCTCTCACATGACAGAGGGACGAAATGATGGAGAATTTTTCCCACATCCTTCAATGCCTGTCGATAACAACATGCGCGTCTTCATCAAGAGACCACTTTGGAGGCACCTCGCCATTCAAGGTACAGGTTAATTTTGATATTCTCATATTTGAAGTTCAGATAGATGCGGATTCCCTAGACAAATGGGTAAATCTACTAGAAGGTTATTTCTCTGTTCACCATTTTTTTGACAGGGAAAAGATCAACTTCACACTCCTTAAGGCTCTCCCCCATGTCAAAACATTGGTGGGAAACTTATTGGGAGAAAAGTTCCACAGAGTATTTTGGAATATATGGGGTCGATCCCACTTGGTAATTTTTTGTGGATGCGGTCAAGGAACAATATTACCCTATTGGCAACTATGAGGAGCAGTACATGAGATGGACCACACTGCAACAATAGAGGGGCCAAGAAGTTCTGGAGTTCACCAATACCTTCCATACCTTGTGCACCAAGTTGGGTATAAAATATTCTGAGTGACATCTGGTTATGAAATATCATGGGGCTCTACACAAATACATCAAAAATGAAATTGATTTTCTGGACATCTCATCACTGGGTACCGCTTATCGATATGTTGTTAAAATAGAACATATATTTAAGAATCAAAACAAATAGGATTTCGGGTATGCAAATCCACAACAACCAAAGTATGATAAATACTGCTCTAACAAAAATCATCCCAAAAACCAGTCTAAGCCACAAGAAAAGAAGGGTCATGGAAAGATGAAGAAGGACACTGGAAAATGGTGCGATTTCGACAAAATCCCCTGGCACAATATCGATGAATGTCGCTCAAAATAGTCATTGGTGGCCGAGATCAAAGAGAAGGAGTTGAAACCTAATTCAGAACCTGATTAAGAAAATATCGATAGAAGATAGATCATCGATGTACATCCCACTACTATTATCGCGACCGCAACAATTCAACCAGAAGAACCAACATATCTTGAAGAAGGGGAGCACCTTTTTCATTCATAGATGTGGGTGAAGGGGACCCCGTTGAATTTTATTGTTGATAACGGAAGCCAAAATAACTTCATCTCAGCGGAGGTTTTCAAACAGTTGGGGTTGTCGATAACACCACACCCGTAGCCATACAACATCAGGTGGCTTCGCCAAGGACGATATATCTGTGTCAGCCAACAATTTCGATTGTCATACGACATCCATCCCTTCAAGGATGAGGTATTATGTGATGTTTCCCCACTAGATTTCTGTGATGTTCTCTTGGTCCAACCATATATGTGGAAACTGCATGTTGTTTATGAATCTCGACCCCACAGTGTCATTGTTTCTCTAGGGGGTCATCTCTACAAAATACAAGAGTTAGTTCCAACTACTATCCTACCTAGATAGTGTCATAAGGTAGTATCTCATACTACAAAACTCATCTTCTTCACAATCTATTCAAAAGGTGAACATAAGGACATTGCAACCACTACAGCCTCACCCTAAGCACATTCTATCCAACAAAAGCAGGTCAATAAGGTTGCAACAAAGCACAAATATTCCTTCTACAAAGATTCATCTCATGAATATAGAATGGTTGAACACACTCAACCTTGCCAACAACAGGTTCGTGACAACCTTCAACAAGCCAAGCAACGCAACTTCTCTAGCAAGGCAAGCAACTCACCAAGATTCAGATTTAGCAATCGCTTTCCCCTCTCCCCTGGGAACTCAATGAAATGAAGAACATTTCTTCCTAAGGAGGGAGGATTTAATCAGGTGGATATCAGTGGCCACCCACCTATTCCATGGGCTCAAAAATTAGTTTTCCATATTGGCAGGTTTTTGGTAGTTTTTTGGGTTCCAAACTTTTGGGGTTGTTTTGAGGCCCTAAACAATGTTTTTTGGGGATTTGGGGCCTAGGTGATTCCCAAAAACATTGACCTGGGCCTGTCTAAAATCGTTCTTCTCTGTTAGACCTTTCCAATGGTGTATCGAGTTCCCCAAATGAAGATCATATGCAAACGTTATGCCTCTGAGAAGTTGACGTATCAACTACCCCCATCGGGGCCTGCAAACCTTTTGGATTTCCATCTTCTAGGGTTAGGGTTTTTTATTTTACTTATGTTAAAAAGGCCTTTGTAGCCTCATTGTAAAAATCATCTTCTTGCAAATGAGAGTAGCCACCACATCTCTTCTCAGAGATAAGCTTCCACCATTCTAGCGAGTCCTTCACTCTGTATTTTTACAGTCCCTGTACATTTATTTCATTAATAGAAATTGTGTATTACTGTATTTCTCTATTTCTGGAAATATTTATGTGTATTTCATTGCAATATATTTTCTTTCATTTTTTTGTCAAAAATAATCTGGATCACTAAGTTCTTATTGGTTGATTCTGCCACTCCATTCCCTTGTGGATAGTAGTTTCCTAAACAATGTTTTTTGGTGATTTGGGGCCCAAGTGATTCCCAAAAACATTGACTTGAACCTGTTGAAAATCGTTCTTCTCTGTTATACCTTTCCAATGGTGTATCGAGCACCCCAAACAAATATCATATGCAAACGTTACGCCCTTGAGAAGTTGACATATCAACTACCCCCATCGGGGCCCGCAAACCTTTTGGATTTTCATCTTTCGGGGTTAGAGTTTTGGATTTTACTTATGTTAAAATGGCCTTTGTAGCCTCATTGTAACAATCATATTCTTGCAAACGAGAGTAGCCATCACATCTCTTCTCAGAGATAAAATTCCACCATTCTAGCGAGTCCTTCACTCTGTATTTTTACAATCCTTGTACATTTATTTCATTAATAGAAATTGTGTATTACTGTATTTCTCCGTTTCTATAAATATTTATGTGTATTTCATTGTAGTATCTCTGCTTTCATTTTTTTTTCTCAAAAATAATCCGAATCACTAGGTTCTTATTGGTTGATTCTGCCACTCCATTCCCTTGTGGATAGTAGTTTGTAGAGTATCTGATTATGATTCCTTTGTCTAGAGAAAAATCTCTTAATAGAGTGGAAGAAAAGTAAGCGGCATTGTAAAAAACAAGAATGGAAGGCATACCAAACCTTATGATTAGTTGTTTTTCTATGAATTAGATTACCACCTTTTCATTCACGTGAGTTAGAGGGATGGCCTCTACCCATTTCGTAAAATAGTCCGTAGAAGTCAGTATGTATCTATGTTGTTTTGAAGAATTCGGGGTAATATCCCCTATTAAATCCAATCCCCATTGCTCGAATGGCCTGGATATGGTCACTGGATGGAGTGGGAAAACTACTCTCTTTTCCCTCCTGGTGCTCATTTGACAAGTTTTACAGTTTGTAGCGTATGTATGAGCGTATCTAAATAGAGTAGGCCAATAATAGTCATCTCTCAATATTTTGTGATCAGTGGTATCCCCTGCAAAGTGTCCACCTGCAAGACCATCCTGGAGCACCCTCAGAACCTTATCTGCATTTTCACGTTCGAGACATCTCAAGAGTACCCCCATCATAATTTAGATGGAAAAGTATTGAATTTATGAGGTGATATTATGCAGATTTTAGTCTGAGAGCTCTCCTTTCCTTAGGGTTCAGGTTTTTTGGGAAAGTCCCATGATGTAGGAGGTAAAGCAGTTTTTGATACCAAGACTCTTTCCACGGGGGAATGTATAAATATTCACTACACCATAATGCTAATTTTTTATCCCACCCGGGGTCTTCATTTACTCGGTCTTGATATTCTCCGACCAGTTTACACAATCCTTGTCCCTTAACTATTTTGGCAGGTTTTATATCTAGATCAAATTCCTAGACAACTTCCATCCAATTTCCTCTTCTCTCCCCCATCTCCTGTTGAGTGAATAGGGATCAGACTATGGGATGAGGCACAATGAATTTGGTGTGAGTTTTTAGGATGTAAGATCTGAAATGTTTTACTTCTTTTACACAACATAAACCTGCTTGTCTATAGCAGGGTAATTCAATTTGTCCCCTTGGAGATTAGTGCTCATGAATGATATCGGTGCCTCATTTTTTTCATCATCCTTCTGGGTCAAAACTGTGGCTAAGGATTGGTGCTCTGAACCCGGGGGTGATAAGTTCCCAATAATTGGTTTCTTTTGTCACTCCTTCAAAAGGGCCAGTTATAGATCATTTTACTTGAGAGATGTGCAATTAAAGGTAAAATTGAAGTCTTATGCGATATAATTCAAAGTGAATGAAACCTATTTAGTTTTCCTTATGTGTGATATGTCATGCTTGGATTTAACATCCTACGTGCATAAATTCATGGAAAAATAACAGAAGAACATAATACACATAATGGATAGGACACTTCCCTTGATAACAGAGTTAATCCGATGTGGGCTATCTCTTGGGTCATGCTCCAAACCCTGACCTCTTTATTCTCCTCACTGTAATGATGTCTCTCCTTTACAAGTTGTAAGGCCAAAGTCCCTTTTCAGTGATAGAAACAGGAGATCGGGATGTGATCAGGAATGTATACAACTTCACAAGTTCTCATACTCATGAGGCATCCATGATGCTGACATGGAAATAATTCCCACATACTCTATACATAGAAAGAGGAAGAATAAAATATGACCCCCATTAACATGGAGGCATCAAAAGACTTAGATCCACTGCTCAGATCCAAGCATAAATATGCAGCACATAAAAATATCCCGAAACAACGAGATTTAGAACTGCTTCATTGGCCACTTATCATGCAAGTGCCACAATTTCTCTATCCCGTGTAACTGATTGGTTTGATGTAAAAAAAGAGAAGAAAATAATAGATAGAAGGAATAAGTTGATTTTGTTTCCTTGTTGCAGCCTCTCTATGCTCCTTCAGACCAATAACACACATGTTATGCTGTAAAATTTAATGAAAAAACAACATAATGAAAAACATGATTACAATGGCTTCTCCAAAACTTAGCTTGTTGATATTAAGCTCTGCTACAAAAACAAACCTGTTCATTGGATTCGTGTCGTCGGATTACCTAAAAATCGCTGTCAAATCATCTCCATACGAGTCGAACACTTTCAGGCCCAAGAGACACCTCTGCCTCGATTACCATGCCACTGCCTCTGTAATAAATGAATCATTCTGGAGTTAAGATATAGAATCTTTTCTTAGATCAGAAAACTAACACCACCACTGTGTTTGTGGCATCATTTTACCTAAAAATGACTATCTCCACGCCTTATCTCCACGCCTCGATCCGAGTCATACACTTTCAGACCCAAGAGACACCCCTGCCTTAGTTTACGTGCCACTGCTCCTACAATAAATGCTGAGAAATATCAAAAAGCGTGAAAAAATCCATACCAAGACATACAAGTCCATATGATTCAATACAGGCGCGCTCAGACTCCTCTCTCGTGCTCTGTGTCTGTCCCGAACTCTATCTAAGCCCCCTTTTATACAATTTTTTGGGTAGTTGTTCATTAATGAGTCCGTTGGTGTATTGGTTGGTGGAGCTAAGTTTAGGACATGGTTAGGCAGAGGTCTGAGGGTCGAATCCCATGGGCCTCCCCTTTTAAGTACATAGTTATAACCAACTGTGGCATGCTCTACTATATTTAGGAGGCGACCACTAGAATAGTGGAATGACTTTCAAAATCGGTGAACAATGTTATTTCTGGTGGAGGCAGTTTAGTGGAATGCTAAATATGGTAGGTGGTGGAATATGCCACCATATATGGTGGAACCACCCCAAATTTGGTGGTCTTTTAAATATATGTTTTTCTTAATTTTTTTTTCACGGGGCCTCGTTTTGCATTTCGGGCGTGCCACGTGCCTCCCTATTGGGCCACATGGAATCCTCTGATTTGTCCACCTGTGAGTGTTGAGTTCACCTCAGACACATGGAACCTTCTGGGTGGTTCCACGTGGCATCACCTGGGGTTCCATGTGGCACATTTTTACTCGTCCACGTGGCGCCCTAAAAAGTCCAAATCCGAGTGACACATGGTAGCCTCTGGTGCTGCCATGTGGTATGATGACTTCATACTGATGTCATCATGACACATGTCACCCTCCACACTTTCCACATAGTCTGTATGAATGTTGAAGTCATTCGTATTGTTTTTGACGTCAACAGTATGGATGCTGACTCATCCGTGTTGACTGGGCTAGGTTGACCAAAACTTTGACCGCTTATATATTTTGATCCGTAACTCCATTTAATGAGTCGTTTGCGTCATTATAAATATTATGACATGCTCTTAGTGATAATGCCATTTTCACTGAGTTTTGGGAAATTTTATGTTTTTCCTTTTTGTTGTCTGTTGAGGCCATTTTAAGCCTCTTGGGACACTTCTTAAACTTCTATGATGTTCCCTAGATCCATCCGGATCACGCTTCCCAACTGAAAGGAATTTTTGTCCCCATAATTCATTACATTAAGTTTCATTTCCATTGAACTTACAACAATAAAAACTTACCCACACTATCTCACAAGGCCTAACAATATCAACATGTGCCAGAAAAAGAAGTGATATCAACAATTATCACTTTTACACAATACCCTTCTATGGAGTCTGAATTGCAACATGTGATTTATAAAATATGGCCACTCTCGACTAACTCAAGTATTTTCCCCATTTGTTCAACAATTTTTCTGAACATGTCCTCTTTATCAAGTTTTCCTTTCTATGATAGTTGGTCTTCACCTGGTGGTGGATTTTCCTGCAGCTCTGCCTGACTGGTTGTCTCCCTCGGAGGTGTCTTCCTGGTCTTCTTTTCCCCCTTTGTATGTAGATCTGGATTTAAGGCCTAGCAAGTGGCCTCATGATGCCCATCTCTTCTACAATGGTTGCAGTAGCCTTTCTCCTTTAGAGGTGCATTCCCCCTTCTCTTTTCTGTGTGTGGAAAGCAATCTACCATCCTCATCCTTCTCCTTGTTTCCATAACCTTCCTGCACAAGGATTTTCTCTTCCAACACTGTGATACTGCGTGGTTACTCAATCCAGAAAAAGTGCATGGTATTTGATGCCACAAGCTCCATCTTATATGATTAACATGCTTGCAATCAAATGGAATTTTAGAGTTTCGATATTTCTTATACCTCAACAAGTTTCCTCTGTAGTCATACTGGCAAGAAGAGTTGGTCTCAACTCTATCATTGTGATGCTCATCTCTCCCTAGAGATGTATCGAATCCTCGATCATGAGAAGTTGTGCTCTTGGCCTGCACTGAATCAATTTCATCTCTTGATGATCTGTTGACCTTAGGAGTCTCAATGAATATCATGGGGTCTCCTTCCCGAATGG
Organism: Picea sitchensis; assembly: GCA_010110895.2. Lineage (NCBI taxonomy): Eukaryota > Viridiplantae > Streptophyta > Pinopsida > Pinales > Pinaceae > Picea > Picea sitchensis. The sequence goes on along the minus strand of SNQJ01S0014324.1, from coordinate 272,223 downwards.
TTTTGGATATTTCTACCACATCCTTTGGGACATAGCCTATCTTGGCATATCGAGGCCAAACCACTTCCTTGATGGGATCCACAATACCTTGGCCATTGGTTCCAAGACCTCCTCCTTCTTATCCCATTTTTCTCATCAACTTTAAGCCGATGCAAGAAGCATGATGTTCAAGGATTACAAAAGAATCATCAACATTAATCAAGAAAGGAACTACATGTGGTTTACTTACCTCCACCTCAAACTGGGACCCTTGGTCTACTTCTTGAGATGCACCCAGTTGTTCCTTTTGAGAAGGATTAGTGGAAGATGCTTCTAGGAATCCTCCTTCATTTATGGATGCATGTTGGTCATCTTCATTTGCTTGAAAAAGTGTGCATGCATTTTCACTGTCATGCTCGCACCCATAACTGGTGAAGTTTCCATGGTCAAAAGATGGTCTTATCATCATCTCATTCGTAGATCCTTCCTCTGTCTGCATCTTCATGGATTGCAATGGCTCTTGCAACCTTTTGTTCTCTTCTTATGCAACATGCAACAATGTCTTCAATCCAACATTCTCTACTTGAAGCTTTTGGTTGAGCTCTTGAAGCTCATCGAACCACGATTGTTTTGGTGACCTTCCCATCCGTAGATTCAACACCTGCAATTGGTATCAAGCCTATTTTGATACCACATGATCTGAACCTGAGGGCGATAAGTTCCCAATAATTGGTTTCTTCTGTCACTCCTTCAAAAGGGTCAGTTATAGATCGTTTTACTTGAGCGATGTGCAATTAAAGTTAAAGTTGAAGTCTTATGTGCTTGAATTCTAAGTGAATGAAGCCTCTTTAGTTTTCCTTAAGTGTGATATGTCATGCTTGCATTTAACATCCTATGTGAGGAATTTCATGGAAAAACAACATAAGAACATAATACAAATAATGGATAAGAAACTTCCCTTGATAATGGAGTTCACCCGATGTGGGATACCTCTCTGGGTCATTCTCCAAATCCTGACCGATTTATTCTCCTCGCTATAATGATGTCTCTCCTTTACAAGTTGTAAGGCCAAAGTCCCTTTTTGGTGATGACAACAAGAGATCGAAATGTGATCAGGAATTTATAGAACTTCACAAGTTCTCATACTCATGAGGCATCCATGATTCTAACATGGACATCATTCCCACATACTCTATACATAAAAAGAGGAATAATAAAATATGAACCCCATAAACATGGAGCCATCAATAGCCTTAGATTTTCTACTCATATCCAAGCATAAATATGCAGCCCATACAAAGATCCTAAAACCACGAGATTTAGAACTGCTTCATTGGCCACTTATCATGCAAGTGCCACAATTTCTCTGTCACATGTAATTGATTGGTTTGATGTGAAAGAAGATAAGAAAATAATAGATAGAAGGAATAAGTTGATCTTGCTGCCTTGCTGCAGGCTCTCTATGCTCCTTCAGACCTGTAAGACGCATGCTATGCTGCAAAATTTAATGACAAAACAACATAATGAAAATCATGCTTACATTGACTTCTCCATAGCTTAGCGTGTTGATCTTAATATCTGTTACAAAAAGAGACCTCATCATTGAATTCACGTCGCCGAATTACCTAAAAATGACTGTCAAATCGTCTCCATCCGAGTCACACACTTTCAGGCCCAAGAGACACATCTGCCTTGGTTACCATGACACTACCTCTGTAATAAATGAATCATTATGGAGTTAATCTACATAAGCTTTGCTCAAATCAGAAAACTAACACCACCATTGTATTCGTGGCATCATTTTACCTAAAAATGACTATCTCCACGCCTCGATCAGAGTCAGACACTTTCATACCCAAGAGACACCCCTGCCTCGGTTTGTGTGTCACTTCTCCTACAATAAATGTTGAGAAATCTTGAAAAGCATGCCAAAATCCATACCAGGCCGTAGAAGTCCATACATGCACGCTCCGACTCATCTCTCGTGCTTTGTTTCTATCCCAAACTTTGTCTAAGCCCCCTTTTATACAATTTTCTAGGGAGTTGTGCATTAATGAGTCCCTTTGTGTATTGGTTTGCAGAGCTAAGTTTATGGTGTGGTTAGGCAGAGGTCCCATGGTCGAATCCCACGAGGCTCCCCTTTTTAGTACATATTTATAACCAACTATGGTGCACTCTGCTATATTTAGCGGGCGACCACTAGAATAGTGGAACGACTATCAAAATTGATGGACAATGCTATTTTTGGATTAGGCGGTTTAGAAGACTGCTAAATCTGGAAGGTGGTGGAATATGCCACCATATATGTCAGGACCACCCCAAATTTGGTGGTCTTATATATATATATATATATATTTTAATTTTTTTTTCATAGGGCTTCCTTGTGCATTTCGGGGATGCCACATGGAGCCTCCCTATTGGGTCATGTGGAATGCTATGATTTTCCACCTATGAGCATTGAAGTCACCTCAGACACGTGGCGCCTTCTAGGTGGCACCACATGGCATCACCTGGGGGTGCCACATGGCACATTTTTACTCGTCCATGTAGAACCCTAAAAAGTCCAAATCCGAGTGACACAGAGCAGCCTTTGGTGATGCCACATGGCATGCTGACATCATGTTGATGTCATAATGACACATGTCACCCTCTATGCTTTCCACGTAGTCTCTATGGATGCTGACGTTAGTAGTACAGATGCTGACTCATCCCTGTTGACTGGGGTAGGTTGACCAAAACTTTCACTGCTTATATCTTTTGATCCGTAACTCCGTTTGACAAGACGTTTGTGCCGTTAGAAAGCTTGCGATGCTCTCTTCGTGATCATGAAAGTTTAATTGAGTTTTGGGAACTTTGAATGTTTTCCATTTTGTTTTCTGTTGAGGCCATTCTGAGCCTCCTGGGACGCTTTTGAAACTTCTGTGATGTTCCCTAGATCCATCCAGATCAATTGGTCGGAGGAGAAAGTATAGAGGAAAAAATATTTACTAAAGTCAGGACTTTGTAGCACCGGAGCTTGAGATATGGCAGTCTTGATATTGTTTAAATAAACTTTTTGCTTGTCATCCCACTTAAAATCAACATCCTTGAGAATCATTTTTTTTTAGGGTTTGATAGTTTTGGCGAAATTGGGTGTGAACTTCCTCACAAAATTTATTTTCCCAAAGAAGGATTGCATCGCCTTTTTGTTGTGTGGTAAGGGAAGTTGAGCTATTTCCTTTATTTGTTTTGGATCTATGCGAACTCCTGCCTAATATATAATATGACCTAGTAATTTCCATTCCTCGACACCAAATATAGTTTTCTTAGGGTTTAAAGAAATTCCATATTTCCTACACCTTTCGAAAATATGGGTTAGATGTTGGATGTGGTATTTTCTGTTATTTGAATACACAGTCACATCGTCCAAGTATACTACTACACATTCGTTATGTAATCCCCAAAAATCTACGTCCATAGCCCTTTGGAAGGTTTCTCATGCGTTAATCAACCCAAAGGGATTGCGTTTATAAGAAAACGTTCCCCACTTGGTTCAGAAGGTAGTTTTCAATTGATCTTATTTTGAAACTAGAATCTAGTTGTAACCTAGAAAACCATCTAGAAGGGAGAAAATCTCAGAACCATACATGGTATGGAAGAGTTGTTCCATCGATGGGACTCTATAGTTATCCTTTTCTAAAGCTCTGTTAAGATTTATGAAATCTACACACAAGTGAATTTCCCCAGATGTTTTCCTGACAGGCACCAAATTTGCTACCCAGGCAGAGTATCTAACCTGAAATATAATCTTAGCATCTAGTAATTTCTTTAGCTCTTGATACATGAGGGGTTCCAAATATGGATGGTACTTCTTGAGCTTTTGTTGAAATGGTTTTACTCTAGATTTTAACAGGATTTTGTTTTGAATAATGCGAGTGTCATAAGTTGTCAATTCTAGGTAGGACCATGCAAAAACATCCTGATATTCTCTAAATTTTTTAAGATAGGTTTTCCTTTCTTATTTGGACAATGTTTTGCCTAGATTTATATTTTTAGGGTTTTCCAGGGTTCCTAGATTTATAGTATCTTATATGGGACACAAACTCCCTATCTTTGTGTTTGTTGACCCTTTAAATATTTCCCTCGGGTCAAAAAGGTTTGCAAAATTGGCTACCCCTTTCGGTATCATGTGAAACGTAGGTTTGTTACTAGAGTGATCTGTTTTGCCTCTTTGTTTGTGGAAATCTATTTCTTCTAGTTTCTCTTGAAATACTTCATCATCAATATCAAGTCTTTAAAATTTTCTTGATTGGTTAGAAAGTCTATAATCTATTCATCTCCTTCAAAACCTTCCAATTAGAAATATTGTTGGGTACTGATGGTTTGTAGAGTAGTTCCACAGTGATCCTGGAGGCTTCATAGTCTTCTAAAGGGGATAGCCTCGAGGCTGCAGTAGTTAGAGAATCAACAAGAGTATTCTTTGTCCTGGGAACCACGGTAATATTAAAGGCCTTAAAATTTTCTATTAGCCTATGCACTTCCTGTTGATAATTCCTTAGGTGGGATAAGTTGCAATGTATATTATTCTTTACTTTCTCGATGATAATTTCAGAGTCCCCAAAATATTTTAGTTCTTTAATGTTTAAGTCTATGGATTTCTTTAGTCCCTGCATCAAAGCTTCATACTCAACAATATTATTAGTGCATTCAAATTCCAGTTTGTAGGACAAAAAATTATGCTTCCCCTTTGAGTCAATGAGGATACATACTGTTGCCAACTCTTCTTACGATTTAGACCCATCAAATTATAGGGTCCAAACTTGTGAGAGAAATTTATCAGCTCCTTCATGCCTAGTTACTTCCTCCTCTCCACATACAATGTCTGGGGTTTCCAAAAAAGGTTATTTAAAGGAGAGGCTTTCTTCCGCCGATACTAGTGGATTCAATTGAAAATCCATTTCACAGTTTTGAATGAGAGGTACATCATGTGAGAGAGGAGCGAAATTGATGAAATCAGAATTGCAAGAGTAGTTTCCTAGCACGGGAAAATCTGTCGACGAGGGTTTGTTGAAGGCTTCTAAATCGATGGTAGTATGTTTGAGATACCTTTTCCTATCAATCCTAATCATGTTGGAATGTCCCTTTAATGGAAATCAAAGTTAAGCCCAGTCCGTGCTAAAGTATCCATTCAATTTCTCAGACGAATATCGACTAAGTAGAAATCCATAAGCTTATAGTATATCTACTACGATGATGTCAATTACTTGAAAAATTTTCGGGTGTGTAGCCATTCTGATCATGACATCCTTGAGTTACCCAATAAATTTTACCAAGGTTATGTCTAGTTGTATAATGTGTTTATCACTTTTAAGTAGAACTCTATTTAATTTCTTGCGGAGAGATAATGGCATGACATTGGAGGATGCCCCTGAGTCGACTAAACAATTATGGAGGTTTCTATTGAAGACTTCAAATGTTAAAAGGAAAGGTGGGACAAAAGGATTTCCTTTTTTATCTATAAAGAAAGTGTTTACATTTGGTTTATTCTTTGGATCTGTGGGAGATGGGAAATCCCTTGGGTCAGTGCTTGCTATAGGGGATTCTATTGACTTTAAGGCTTGTAACATAAAATCCTTTTGCTGGGGAATTCTACACATCTCCATGACCGACACATTAGCCTTCAATTTTTTTAGGTCTTCTCCTATGTTGTACTATAGCTTGGGTGACTCCCATGTATGGATGTTTATAAGATTTATTTGGGAGACAAAAGGTTCTTTCGAGTGATCGGTTGTTTTTGTTCCTTTCGAAGATTGGAAAATGGTAAGGTTATTTGAAACCAGCCGACCCTTACTTCCCGTCCGCAAATCCAAAACCTTAGCAGGTGGTTCTTGAACCTAAAATACATCGCCGGAAGGCATCGACAAGTCAAGATCCCATAAAAACATGGTTGTTTCTTTCGATGTCTCAACTTCCTCCTGATCGACGATGTTTACCGCTGAGACACTTGATTTTCGGTAAGGGAAACTTCATCTAGGAACCGATTGACCATTAAATTCATAGCATGCACCCATTGGGGACAATCTCTTTTAGAATGTTTCTCTTGATGATACATACAGAAAGATTCGGAGGCTACATTAACCAGATTGATGTTTAGGTTGGCTGGGGGAGGTTTGATCGCTTTGAAAGGTGGGTTTCTCTTGAAAATGGGTTTATAGGGACTTTGACCCTGTTTTACTTCCCCGACACTTCTCTTCATGTCTATGATTTCATTCGAGAGTTTCTTTATCATCCGTTGTAGGTATTCTATGTCCTCGCTTCCCTTTTCACGAACTTGTTTTGTTTTTTTCCCAGAGGTCTAGTCAGCAACAATCCTCTCCTGGGCGGAGGATGAAATTATTTCTTAACTAGTGAGACCTGTCCCTCTTTGTATCCCTTCATTTGGAATTCAATCGTTTTGGCTTCCTTAAAATTCTCAGCTAGGGTATGTTTGACAACCCTTTTCAAAAATATAGAAATAGAAGCAGGGAGAGAATTAGCATATACCTCAATTTGCAATTCCTGAGTAGGTTTATCTTCGGGTAGAAATTTGTTCAGGATAGTGGTAAACCGTTGATTAAAGTATTTAACCTTATCTTTTCAACTCATGGTGGCGATGAAGAGTTCAACCATCAAATATCCTATGGTGTTTCTTTCTGCAAATCTGTCTAAGAAATATTTTTGAAACTCCATCCAACTAGTTATGGACCCTACGAGCAAGTTAAAATACCAAGTTGAGGCTAAATTCTCAAAAGTGTAGGGGAAAAGTCTGCATACTATGTCCTCATGTTGTATGTTCATCAATCTTATCACTAGTATGAAATTTTTAATATGGTCTTTAGGCAATCCAAAGGTTTCGGGGTCAAACTTGGGAAGTAATTTTTCTGGATGTCGAGGGAGGTTATGTTCCCATCCTGGGATTTCCAGAGCATGTTTGGCCAACCAGGGTTGATTATTTGGAGGTGGATTTCCCCTCTCTGTGTTATTATTATTATTATCCTCCATGTCATCTGATTCTGAAACTGAGTGATCTGATTTAAACCCTTCTTCGTCAGATTCAAAATCATCCAGTTCAGAGTAGTTATTAGCCGGTGTTTCGGGGATTTGGTTAAGGGGTTGTTCGATTTCAGTGAGGGAAAAATATATTAGATCTTCTACTGTGTGAACAAAAACCTAGTCGGGGGTATCGACCACTAATCTTCTTACTTCTTTTCTACGAGGAAGTAACGAGGCTAAGGGTAACGATCCTATTTGCTGAGCATAAGATCTTGTGATTCTTATGAATTGGTTCAACTCCTCGTGAGGAAGAACGTAAGGTATTTCAGGGAATAGGTTTTCTTCCTCGTGCTGGGGTGAGTTACTCGTTTCAGGATTAATCTCTGTATGTGGGATATATTGAGAATGACTAGCCATGCATGTGGGTTTTTTTGAATCTGTAAGCTATGTGAGATATTATGTCATAAATATTGTTATCCATTCAGTCATTTAGGCCCTCCTTCTAACACCAATTATGTTGAGGGGTTTGAGATCCCTTTGACTCAACAATAAGAACCAAACCCACCTTAGAGGCCCAATTAGACTCTGCAATGTTTGATGTGGAATGGTTCTCCAAATATTTACATGGTGATTGACATGATATCTTCCTATGAAAGTTCCTTCTTTGGTTTAAATGTTCTCTTTTTGTCTTTTATTTTATTAGATGAGTCTGATAAAATGATGTGCGGTGGTATAAACCAATTGGTATAATGGATTCTTAAATACTGAATAAGGATGAGCTTGGGATAACCCTCATGCTCAAGCATGCAGACAAATATATTCACACCTATTACAATCCTAATACTAATACGTTAACTTGTTGTTATATTATCATTGACTAAGATACAATTATCGTAATAAAAATATACATGTAATAGGATGATGGAAAGAAAAATAGTTTCCTTAGATCTAACATTAATCACACATTAACACAACGATTTTCTTTCCATATTTAATAACAAGGACTGCAAAATATTGAAACATATGACTTATCAATAGATTCAGAAACTCTTACTCGTTACAACATCAATTACTGAAATAAATTTGGAAGTAATTCCTCCTCAATCCAATCACATAACGCTTTTGATGAAAAATAGAATTTTGTGTCTGGTCCCAAACAAGACTTATCAATTAAGGTTGTTCAAAAATAGTTCTTTACAATTCCAAAAATGAGGGTCTTTCCCAAAACCGTTGATCCTTACTAAAAGATCAATCCCTTTATTTATAAAGAAATTCTAACTAAAAATAGTTTCTACACGTTTAAGCTAAGTAAACAAAATATCACCACATGGCACTTGATCTCTTTCTGAGAGACACCTCATGGTTCTACTGGAGTGGATGAATCTTCTCATATTATGACCACTTGACGAAGAGATCCTCTCACATGTTGGCATATAGGAACCTGTGCTAGTCCATTGGGGCTGAAAGATTTTTTTTCACTTCTACTGCTCTCAGGTTAGTCCATTGGGGCTGAAAGATTTTTTTTCACTTCTACTGCTCGTTCTCTATATTTGAATATTTTGGCACTCAACCCTAACTGCATGAGCCTTGATTAGATGTTCCATAAATTGTTATATTTGTCTTGGTGCCATGCTTTCCACCTCAGGCGTATCTTTTAATCTCTTACAAGCAAGTCTTTTCTTCATGTCGTTTGACTACGTCATGCAGGTTGACAAAGTCTTCGGGTGAGCCGAATTCTGGGAGGTCGATGCCTTTCATCTCCTGATTAATATTTTTCCATCCTTTTTCTCACTCGACCCACTTCTTCCGTATCTCTCGCTGAGGTTCCCGAGCCATCCTTACCAAGTATTCAACTGATTTCATGATCCGAGCGATGTTGCTATCCCTTAGCACTTGGAATACTGTTCTCTTCTGCATCTCGACCCTTTTTCACTGCACTAATGTAATCAATTATTTTTACCGTTTGGTATGCCTCTGCATACCAACTTTCCATGTCCTTGCAGGTTGCTAGTGCCATGAGGTTATATTCTTGGAAATCGGCTATAACTGCAATGAAAATATGTCGTTTGTTTGTGAACTTTGCATAAGCATCCTGAAAATCACTCCTCATAAACACCATGGCTTGCGTTGAGTCTTGATGTTATTTTTCCAAATAGCACAGATGCTCCAACTCCTTTAGTACATTTTCTAGTTCCTTTTCATATCTCCTTGCTTGATCCAGCGTGGCATCTGTGATAGACATCCCTGTGTCGATGAGCTCATACGTCTTTTCATGTTCTATACTTCATAGATTCTCCTTTGTGGTGATGATAATTGAGCTATCCAGTGTAATTCTTCTCTTATTGGTGGTCCTGTTCATGATAGATTTACTCCTTCTGTCATAAGAGATCGCTTGTATATCGACGATCTCATCAATAGGCTCATGGATTTGTTGTTCTCCCCAGGTTAGAGTGTTTCTTAGGCTCCTTGTTGTGTGTATCTATTCTAGGATTGGTTCCTAGAATTATTTGATATGCTCTGATGGATCCACCTTCATTTTTTGTTCATCGGTTGGTGAGGTATCGATCAAAATTGAAGAACCAAGGATAGGTTCAATACTTACTTGGTAATCGGTTGTAGAGGTGTCGATATCTTGCTACTTAACTTCGTATTTTTGACCACCCGATCCTATCTCATCCCTCAAGCTGTATTTTAGGGTCTCCGAAAAGTCGAGCAACTCAGTTTCTAAGACACTTTCGACCTCATGGTCACTCTACAGAAGGTTTTGAACTGAAGCATCGAGACTTGGGGCATATGTTTTCTTAGGTTCCTTCTCCTTTATAATTGGTATCGGAGTTACCAGGGAGAACTGTGAACTCTCTTCATCATGATAGGTATTTATTAGATCAAATAAGGGGTTTGATACACCTATTTCACCTGAAATTCTTGAATCCTCAGGCTAAGATGGAATGGTCACCGGTGATCTAATATGTGGTGATGCAACTCTAGTGTTTTCTAGAAGGATGATTTTCTCCAGTTGTACTCACTCTAAGCCACTTGGATCTCCTCCGATTGTGATCGGGTTGTACGAGAGGATCCTCATCATTTCTACGAGTTCAATATCATTCTCTAACTGGTCAATGACCCTCTGATATCCTTCTAGTAACAACAAACCCCTCCTTTGCGCCTCTGTGGTCTTTGCTGCTTTGATTTCTTCCCTAACCCTGAGAGCTTCTTGGGGAAACTTCTCTATCGTCTCAACCTACTCGTCCATGATCATAGCTTTGAACCTGGTCATGTTCGCGTTGTATTTCCTCTATAATACCTCCTCTTAGTCTTGAACACATTCTATAAAAATATCATCCTCAAACTTGTCATGCACGTATGGCCAACAGGACAATAAGTCTTGTGAAGCGTGTTAGAGGACTAGGCCTTTAGGGTCATTCTTGTGAAACCGGCCTTTCAGGAAACTTAATTCAAGTTGAATCAGACCTTCTTGTTTGGTTTGAGGAGTGTCCTTCACTAGATAAAACCCCACATGGAAGTCGTAGGGTATGAAATTTCATTTCTTGTCCTTAACTAGTGTGGTGTTATAGCCCTACATGATCATCTGATAACATATTTCTCCTACAATGAGCCAGTTTGGGACGTGAGTAGGGAGTAAATATGGTTCTATGATGTCCCCGAACACCATGATATAAGTTGTGTGTTCGTCTAGATACTAGTGGCCTACCTTCGATATCATTTTCTTGACTACTACAGATAGCCTTTGGAATTCCTTTTTAAATAAAATGAAATAAACTCAGGCGATGAATTCATTGAAAATAAGGGAATAGGATATTTTGTACCTATTCTCCCATAATATGTTGAAATGGACATGAACAGGTAGTTCTGCAACGTGCCAGCTGAAATTCATACCGACAAAGATATTCCTCACATAGATTACATCGAGTAGGTACGAGGTCATGTGAAAAGCGAGAGCTTCTCCTTCTTTCAGAATTTAATCCTGCAATACTTTGGCGCTCAATTGCTTGGAGATTATGTCTCCTCAGTTGAAGCTATTCCCAGAGATCGCCACAGTGTATGGCAGTGGAATCCATGATTCTGAGAACTTGGAGCAGTCCTTTTATCCATATAGTCGGTATATTAGAACCATCAAGTAGATGTATGGCTACCTCAGGTTCACTGTCCCATACCAACCATTTCTTCAGTTTTTAAATTTATTTTCCTCCTTCCACCATGAGGCCATCAACTGGTTGGTGTCATGGAATTCATAGAAATTCACCATGAAGGTTGTGTTCAACCGCTTCTTTGGGTCGTTGAGCTTGTAATACTTTTGAAATTCTGTGGGGAGAAAAAATCTAACACACCCGCCATTCTCATCATTTATCAGGAATTTTTGCGCGTCTGTGTGATCAATTAACCAATTCAGGGTCTCGATGCATGGGAAAACTGGAGTGTGACATGATACCATATGCAAGAATGACCTCTGAATGTTTGGGAAAACATGGTCGTCTATATCCCTTACATCTGGGTCATTGTGTGGGATAAACTTCAGGTAATCCACCCAGTTGATTCTGTTGAATATATATCCCCACTATGGGAGCATTATTTTGGATCCAGTGGTCGCTTTTGTATCATCGAATACTAGGGGTTGAATGAATTCTTTCTTCGTCGAGGTTTTAATGACCAGATCATATCTGGGAGCGTATTCCAACTGCCTCGCAGTACCAAGAGAATAACCCTCACCAATTTTTTCATCCTTTGTCTTAGGTTCCCTCGGTGAGTGTTTGGTCGTTAGATTTCTTGGAGGAATTTTTTTCCTGCAACTAGAACATAGATAGACACTGTGTACAAAGATCAAATGTTGATATAAGAAAGATTACAACAGCTGAGCTGATAAAATTTAGCACATACCTCTATTACTAGTTTATCTTGGTTTTTATGGTTTGAGAATCAACACAGTCTTGAGACGCTCACTTCACTTCTTCAGATGCTCTGGAAATGGAAAATTGTATGCAAAATGGAAGTGTTGAAAGTTTCTTTCATGATTTAAACATATATGAACTTACCTTGTCGCATCAACTATTCAATTTGGTATATGAGCGTGGTTCTATGAAATCTGTTGCCATATCTTCATTATGTTTAAAACTAAATTCGATCGTAGTTCGACGGTGGGAGTGCAGGCTATAATGTGACCTATCAGTGGTTTCAAATTCATGTTGTTCAATCGAATCATAGGGTAACACTGTATGTGGGGAGAAACATTACCTGGCGTATTAAATGATAGAATCTGATCGTATCTCAGGCTAAACACATCCCATCATTTCGCTAATCTAGCTGGTGGATCGGGGGTCAGGGATCCTCTTTAAACATTGTTCGTTGATATCTCCTGGAAAAATATTCTGACACTGATCCATATTTCTGTATAGAGATGACGTGGAAAAACTTACTTGGAAGTGTGACTAGGACATAGGGAACCTTAATATGACTCGGGATGAGACTAAACTATAAGAAATCCCTATGCGACAAATACACGTGGCACTTGAAACTGATGTCTTTGTTTAATCGTGTTATTCAAAATCGGGGATTTTTCCTTAGCTAATCATTATAAAAAAATATCCTACCCTGTCGACGTCGAAAAGTATTAAGGATCGACTATCGACGATAATCTTAACCCAGTTCTCTTGGATTAAATCTCTCAATTTTTTTTCGATGATGAAAGTGCATCGGGGATCTACGATAGGTGATGTGTCAATGTGGAAATTTTCAGTTATTCAACTCTTCAATACTTCACCGATCTCGAACCAACACATCTGCCATCAACTACCGGGGGTTTATCATGGCTCATGTAAATGTTTAGTCCTCTTGTATTCCACTGACGCCGATGGGAATTGACTATATCCCGAATATGCGTGGTGAATAACTAACACAAACTTACTCTGAATTTTACTGATGCTGATGGTGCATCAATGATCGATGATTACTATTACTATGTGGCCATTTTACCTACTTGGATTTTGCCGACGTCGAACACAAGCGTGCTTGTCACAATGTTAGCTGCAGATTCTTAGTTAGAATGCCAAGTTATTTTAGACACAAGTTTTCATTTAAAAATTTCAAACAAATCCGATTTGATCAATGAGATTCATGAAAAAAAATATACCATCCCTCCACATTGAAATCAATTTAAACAGTAAACAAAATAAAAATAAGTGGTACCCAAAAGTGATAGAACTTCATAAAATCTTTTAGAGTGTGTTGAGCACTCAACAGATTCCCTTGAAATTTATTGTTTTGACCAATTACAAGCCAAAATTCATTCATCTATAGGTTAAAGTTGGGAATTTTAACCCCTGAACTCAATTCCCCCAAAATTTCTAGGATATTTCCCCAATTTCACTTGGGAATTTTTGCCAAATAATTTGAAGACATCCTTTGAAAATTTTCATTTACAAATATTTGTTTTACCGCAAACTTCTACCCATGCAAGATTGTTGTTGAAAATATGTCTTTAATACCACATTTTAACACACCCTAGAGACATTCCTACAAATATGTCACAAAAATCAAACTTTTATCAAATAACAAAATCCAACTTTTGTTAAATAAACAAATTTCAAAATTTCTCTTACTTTCCTCATTAAAACTATGATACCAATTATTAATTGATTACAACCTTCCTAAATGATCATAGCATCATATAATTTTCTATAATAACCATTCATAGCACACCAACATCCCTATCTAGGCTTTGATACCATAGTAATAAGATTCCCTACACATGAAACAATTATGCATTCCTAGCAACATATAGTTCCATGAATAATTATAAACATTTATAGCATAACATAATTAACCACAAATAACCATGAATTAATTAGAATATAAGCACATAATATAACACACATATTTTTATAAAAGAACCAATTGGTTGTAGACCTCATACATTCCACCTAACCATAAAAATTGTTGTTCTAGCACTCTCAATAGCAGGTCACCCATGACCTAAGGCTATCACTCCACCAAGGAAAAGGATACTCAAGCCAACTAAGGTCTCACCAACATGAACAATGTATAGGACAATGTACTAAAATCCAGTGGAAATTCCAACCTATATCTTCTCATTCCCCATTAGCTTGCACAACCTAAGGAATTGTACCCCCTTCTTTGCATCTTAGTCCTTGGGATGTCCCACTTCCCTTCCATGCCTCTATTCATGAATTATAAGATATTTGTGGTTCCAGTAACTCCGTATTCTATAATAGAGTCTCTAAGAACCCTCCAAGCCTCACAACYAGGGAAACCTATCCCATACAACTCTCCCTCCATGGCTCCATCATTTCCCAAGGAAATCCAAGGATACTTTTACACCCAAATCCACCTAGGATCCACAAGGTTCCAATGGATCACTAGCTCATAACCCATATTCCAAAGAAATARTGGATATAATTAATGATGAGAATGATGGAATGAATGATTTTTCCACTAAAACCAAAGTTTAAATATGCATGTTCCTTTTTTTACAAGTGGAAATCAAGGAACTTCTTTCCCCAACACTTGGGAACATGTAACGTACCTAGGACCCCACCTGGGGACCATCACTAAAAGTCTGAATCTAGCAATACACTAAAATTCTAAATTATTCTTCAATTTATCCCATGAAATATATGATACCATTCATTAATTAATATTCCCTGCATATAAACACAATTATACATTCCTACATCATATAATCCATGCATAATTATATACAATTAAAACAAACACAATTAAACATATTACACACAATAATCAACATGTAACATACATAAAAGAAAATTTATCTTTTTTTGTAAATCACCAACTGCATGCATACCTCAGACGTTCCTCCCAGGCATAGAATCTATTGTTCATTCACTCTCAAAAGTAGGTCAGCCCTCAGCTGGGGCTATGACTCCACCAGGGAAAAGGTACTCTCACCAGTCCCACTAAGGTCATACAACACTCAAAAAAATAATATAGGGCCCATGGAACTAACTCTAGTAGCAGTTCCCCCTCATAGTCTCTCGTTCTTCATAGTCTATCCCTGTTGGCCCTCGACCAAGTTTTGAGGAAACATTGGTCATGTTTGACCATTTTTGGGACTTCTACAGGATGATAGAAGACCGAGCGCCTAGGCGAAGCGGAGATTGTGGGATCTCGCCCATTTTGCGGGATTTTTTGATTTTTAGGGTTTATGTAACAAGTATGAGATGTCGGCCCATGGGTTTACCCATTCTTAGTACTTTTTGTAATGTATAAATAAGTAGCTAGGTGATGTAAGTAAACAAGTAATTGGATTAGAGAGGTTATTGGATTAGTGCATGAGTATTTGGCTTCNATGTAACAAGTATGAGATGTCGGCCCATGGGTTTACCCATTCTTAGTACTTTTTGTAATGTATAAATAAGTAGCTAGGTGATGTAAGTAAACAAGTAATTGGATTAGAGAGGTTATTGGATTAGTGCATGAGTATTTGGCTTCGTGCAAAGAGTATTGTAAGAGACTTTGTGCACAGACTGTGTAAGGCTTTGTGCCCTAACCTTATTTGGGGAAGGAGGATCTGGCAAGGTGCACGTAGATCTTCTGTCCCTTGGTGGAGTTGGCTTTATGGATTTGTGCACAGAAGAAAAGGATTGTAAGAATCTTGAATACTAATAAAGAAGAAGAAGAAATTGGTGGACGTAGCCCCACACTGGGGTGAACCACATATATCCTGTGTCGATGTGATTTGTGCAATGTTGTTCATAATATTTTTGTATCTATTTTCTTAGTAAATTGTTCTTAATGTATGATAGATAGATCTATGAATGCTTAGTTCTTTATGATGTGAATGAATGTGATAAGAAGTTCCAAGGGTTAGATATTGGTTGTTTCAGTGCTAATTTGTAATAAGGGTTAATCTGCAATGAGAATAAGAATCATAACTTAATGCATACTGTTAGCTAAGTTCTTTGTTAAGTGTTGTAGTCACAGATCTGTGTCCCAGCTAGGTTGTAGACACCTGAGTCCTGCAACCCCCCCTTCCTCTACCTCGGGTGAGACTTCATCTGCTTCGTAGGTGTTGATGAAAGGGTTGGTAGTTAGGGTTTTGTTGGTGTGTTGTTGAAGTGTTGAACCCTGGGTCTGCCCCTGTGCCAACAAATGGTTTCGTTGCCAAGACCTGAAACTGTGATTGTTGGGAACTGGAGAAAAAATAAATCTGTGTGCATAGATCTATTTCTGTAATCCACAATATTCTACTTGACTTGTGAAGCTTTGTGCTACGAAAAATAAGTCCGATCTGAAGAAAAGAGGTAAGATATTAAATCTTTGTGCTCTGGTAAAGGTAAGATAAGTGGAAAATTTTGCTTCAAAAGTATGAATCTAATTATGTTTGATAGTTTTTGTCCTAATCTAAAAACTAGGGCACAACTAGAAGAAAGATTTGATCTGAATAAAATTGATGGATATAGTGAAAGATATGTTATTCCTATGCATAGAAAGACTTTTTGGACTAACAAATGGATGCAGAAACCTAGAAAGCATTTTTGCAGACCGTAGGTCCATCACTATTATCCTAGTGCGAAGTACAAGAAAGGTTGGGGATCATTTAAAAGAAAGAGAGGATTGACWTTGTGTTATAATTGTAGAATACTGGGGCATCTTGCCAAGGAATGCCCTGGTATAGGTCCTATTTGTATTTGTTGTAAATCTATTGGTCATGAGGTTTTGGATTGTCCAAGAATGATTACTAAAGTTGAAAAGATGAATATGAGACAAGAAAACTATGAAGAAGGTCAAGAGACTAAGGATATGTTAGAGAACCAGAAAGAATCAGAGACTATATTATTACAGATGAAAGAAACACTGAATGATCATAGAGACATCACTTTACCATAAATCTTAAAAACAAAGAAGTTCATAGAAACAAGAAGAGGAGACTTCGACATAGAATGTGTATTGGATGAAGAAACACATGTGAACATTATGCCAGAAAGAACTTGGGAAATTTTGGGAAGGCCTGCTATGGTTCCTTCATTGGGAGGGATAAGATTGTTTAAAGGAAAGATGATAACCCTATGTGGAAGAGTTACTAATGTACCTATGATTTCTCATGGAACATCGACCGAAGAAGAACTTGAAGTCATTAAGTTTGTTGAGAACAATGCCCCTTTTACACTTTTGTTAGGAAAGACCTAGATTGAGAAAGATCAGATCCAAAGGAAAGTAGAGGAAGAAGCTACAAAACAGAAAAAACAAGAATTAAGGAACTTCATGGCTAGAAAAATAGAGCGACTAATACAAGAACAAGAGGACAAGTCGAAGCAACAGAAGTCAAAAGAGTTAGTTGTCGAATTTGAAAGAACACAAGAAGGCTTAAAGAACATGTCCATGCAGGAGAGAAGAGCACCCACCCCATAAATAGTAAGATAAGAGGTATCACATTTGAACCTTTTGAAAGACCCTCAATAGTATGAAGTTACTACGCTAAACAACGATAAAAATAAGAATGGAAAGAGGAACCCAGAGACTCAGATCATAGGAAATAAGGAAAGAAATCTTAGAAAGAAGAAAGAAAAGCTAGAAAAACTGCAAGAAGTTCCATAGAGGACTATGCAGAAGGAAGGCTTCCAGAACTTGAACCTCGTCAGAATAGAAACACTGCACATAATGACACTTCACCGTGGCAAAGCAATATGACCGTTGGAGGCATCTCAACCATTAGAATGATGCTCCATAATGGTTAGAAACGTATTTGTTGCCGAAAATATCGCCCTTGGATCGTTGAGACTGCGCCTTAATGGATGGAATCGTATTGATTGAGGCATTCCTTCCCATTGGAGGAATCCCATTACGATGTTTCTTATTTAACCCGTCGGACGTTGTGTCAGGACCATTTTTTTGAAACATAGATATTCTAGCTAATAAAGAAGTGATTGCATACCACATTGTGCTGTCTAGACCTCACCATTGATTTGATTACCTTGAGTTTCCATTCGCCTACCCAAGTTATTTTATTCTAAGTGTGAATGTCGAGCGAGAATAGCGCACCAGAGAAATATGTGGAGGATATTTTGATCGACCTCGTGGCTGATAAATTCATGTCTGTAGGCATACATGCATCATTGAATGGAGGATTTCAAGCATCCCCCTCGAATTCATGTCAGTCTAGACGAACTGCGACTGAGAAAATAAGTAATCACTGTGACGATCTGGTGAATGTGAAGCAAATCCTATCAGTCTTGCCTGACTACATCCCACATTTGGCTAGTGCGATCAGTCGTGATAGCATCCTGTGTGATTTCGAGTACATGCTAATCATTGCATACCTCCCGAAGGGGATACGTGTATTCAGACCGCAGTTAGGACTAATCCCAGCTCTCAAGATCAACGATTTCAACCTTGGAGACCGAAAGAACTATGTGATGCTCGCACCGCATAAGTACCTGACAAAGTCGACTGGGAAGAATCCCAAGATAATTCCCCAGCCATGGATTAAGGAGATTGCATGATCGGCGATCTTAAATGTGATGAAGATCCCCCACTTCGACAGACATCAGGAGTTTAACGTGTGCGTTAAAATCCTCCTGCCGTGATACCATGGAGGTTATCTCTGGTTAGATAGGTGCGTCACTATGGATCCAACGTTGATCCACCTGATCACTGGATTGAGCATGCAGGGACCGGACCCTCAACAATTCTATAGAAGGAAGGCTTTAGATAGCTCCTTGGCACATCAGATCAAGGAGGCCTATGACGATGTGGAGAAAGGGAAGCGAGGCTACAAGGTAGCCTCCATCCAAGATGGCACCATGCGTCTAGCTTGTCAGCTGATCACTGGAAATCTCATAAAAAAGAATTGACCGACATAAGTCACAGGGTTCGTAGTCGAACTCACAAGCAAGTGTGTTGAAGAAATGAAAATGAACTGGGCGAGCTACCTCGCCAACTGGAGAAGGATTGTCGTGAAGTGGAGGACCAAGGCTACGAATTTCACTTCAGTTGGTTGTTGATTTTAATTGCATTTTTTTCTTGTCAGATGCCGGAAGGAGAAACATTCCCATAAGTCGAGCCATCAGAACCATTGGCTACGAGGTTCACGACCTTGTGGTATACGAATGATATGGATAAGTAGTGGCAGTCGAATGTTGTCTTCAATACCTACTACATACAGTTGACGCACGCCATCAAATCATTTTCGTAGATGACCTCGAATACCTTGCATCAATACAGGATGATAGCAATGTTCCACGCAGACTGACATTTCATCTACATCACTACGCGTAGGGATGAATGTAAGGAGGAGCTGCAGTCCTACTACAAATTGACTGATGAAGACATGGATGAGATAACCAAGGAATGGCTAGCCAAATTCCTTTTACCATTCGAAGATGAAAAACTCTCTGACCCTGACATCATAGGAAGTCCTTTGGTCACCCAGATGGAGTATGATGGACAAAGCAGTGCAAAGAAAAAGAAGAAAAAGGAGGAAGTACAAGACATAGATAGTGAGGAGAAGGACAATGCATTGGAAGAAACTGTTCCTAACTCACTTACAGGAGGAGGAGGCGATGAAGTAAACCAAGAGGAGGGAGGGGAAGAAGACAAGAAAGAAAAGGGATCTTATCGGACTAATCGGTAGGTGCGGACACTAACTGATATCCCTAGATCCACCTAGATCTAGAACAAAACATGACATGACATGACGCTTTCCTTAAGTTTTAGATATTGAATTTACTAACTAAATAGGGATGGGTGACATACTGTTTAAATGTCGCTTCCTCTCACCATCGCTATCCTAGATCCATTCCAACGCTCATACAATGATGAACCTGCAAAATAACGCAACCAACCAAAGTGATAGCAATAACATAAAGTCAATATAAACCTATGTATGTGATCAAGGAATCATACAATAAAACACAACAAGCTTTATAGGAAAGAATCATATTACTGTATCATATTAAATGTGAAAGAGAGATTACAACCATGACCTTGA
>SNQJ01S0014324.1:223004-235052 GCA_010110895.2 Picea sitchensis | reverse complement strand
TTCTTCTTTATATGATAAGTAATCTTTACATTTTGTACATTATCATACTTATGAGCACCAACTCATAATGAGGCTACAACCTCTGTTTTTCAAGCTACTACTTGCTAAGATCACCAACTCTCTGGATTCTCTTGCACCCAATAGAAGGAAGCACCAACTCCCTGGTTTCTCTAGAACCCACTAGAAGGAAGCACCAACTCCATAAGAGTTCCAACACCAACTGGATGGAAGAACTAACTTCCAGTTACACAGGCACCGACCTTTATATCAGAGAACCAATGTTCTCCCTTGCACCACCCTGCCACCCTGGTTTTTCTTGATGCAACCAGATGGAATCTACAACTCCCTGTGTTCAAGCACCCACTTGAACCTATTGAGGACAACAGTCCTCCCTAGCACCTCCCAACCACCCTTAAATATAAAGTTTTCTATATATAAGTTTATCACAATGATACAATATTTATCAATGGCTTACCAGTCTTATCACTATTCTGTTACACTGCTCTTCTCTACCTGCATCAGTGTCTTCCTGCACACTCCCCTTACACTTTATGTTCTTTTTCCTTTTATGCTCTGTGTGCCATGTCCCTTCAATGAACCATTCCTCTTCTGTGCATTTTGTTACCTCACTCTGCCTCCTTCTATGCGCATAAATTCGTCTAAAAAACAACACCCATCTCTTCTCTGTTCTGCGTATTTATACTATTTGTGCACCTTCTTCATCCTCCATGCACAGTGCCTCTGCATGCTCTTCAACATGCCACTATTCTGTTCATCGGGTTGTTCACTTCCACTTCAATTTTTTCTCTGCTTCGCTCGCTCAAGAATCAACACACTCTCTTTGTTCTGCATGTTCTACTCGTGTCGAGTCCTCTACCTCATCATCATGGAAATTCCTCAGTTTTTCTGGCAGTTATGCCCATGCGTTCATCATCACTGGGTGTTATGCTGAGATTCCTTAGCTTATCTAGCAGTCGAGACTCTTTGTCTTCTCTATCACAGTCGAGCTCATCCTCTTTGTTGTAGTTACAAGATTCAACGCTCTTCCATCTGTCAATCGCCTCTATGAACAATATTCATTCCACTGGTAGATTCCCTAAGACTCTTCATCTTCTCTGGTGATCACCCTGAAGTCTCTTAGAGTCCTCTGGTAGAAACAATCAGTCGTTTGTAGTAGTTACACTGTGAACCTCCAAAAATCGTATCAACAACTGAATCACCACTGATCGATTAAATGTGAAGAGAAACAATATCCCTTTGATCATATTCATGAATAACATGCACCATTGGATCATAAATGATGGGTCTCTCGCTTATTTCACCATTTTGCAATTCGAAATTTCGTCATTTAGGAATTCCTGTGGTGAGGCATCTCGTCTTTCCAAGTCGCGATCTCCGAAATGGAGATTAGCTTCATGCTACCTCCTCCCTTGAGCCTTCTTCGATGTGACCATAGGTTATGACCAGGGGCCAATTCTGAACACGCATTTCACACTTTGCGTTTTGGGGATTCTGTGATGAGTCGTCTCAACTCTCCATGTTCCAACCTCCAAAATGGAGCTTGTCTCTTGGAGCTCTTCTCTACAGCTCTTTGACGATGTGACCACCATCGGTGACCAAGCGCTTATCCATACAATGCTTTTGCAATTTCACATTTCGGCACTTCGGGACTCCTGTGATGAAAAGTCTCAACTCTTGACTCCTCCAACTCCCGGTATCCAAAATTCCGGTCGATGTGCCTGTTTCGAGATTTTCACCGTTTCGCATTTCGGCACTTTGGGACTCCCGTGATGAAGAGTCTCGAATCTTGACTCCTCCAACTCCCGTTATCTGAAACTCCAGTTCATCTGCCTGTTTCAGGATTTTTGACGTTTCACATTTTGACACTTCGGGACTCCTGTGATGAAGAGTCTCGACTCTTGAATCCTCCATCTCCCGGTATCCAAAACTTCGGTTGATGTGTCTGTTTCAGGATTTTTGGCATTTCATATTTGGGCACTTCGGGACTCCTGTGATGAAGAGTCTCGACTCTTGACTCCTTCAACTCCCAGTATCCGGAACTCCAAAATGGAGTCTTTGTTTATGATACCCGAAATGGAATTTATCTTCTGATCTTGCCAGGCAATCATCGTTGTGTTGCTAGTCGTGATGTTTGCCATCAATGACAAACACACATACACTGCACTCTGCGTGCACCTCTGCACTATCTCTTCTGGTCTTCATGAGCTTGCTTTGCTACATCTTCCCAAAATACTTCTGGTGCCCGCCTGACACATTATACCTAAACTCAAGCCATCATCGCTGCTATACTTGCCATTAGTGACAAGCATACACTACTTGTAAAACATGCCAACAAACCTTTCTTTCTGATCATTCCAAATTTAATAGCCAACATCTCATTGTATCACACACATACAATCATCATGATATAACATCATAACAATTTTTTTCATTAGAAAATTCAAATTTCCCCAAGTATAAGATTCTGCATCATAATTGCTTGTCTCTTGCGATGACAAGAATTAGTCCTTATTATGGCTTACAACATTTCCATACTTGAGACCATTTTTCCTGTAATACTCCCATCTTGCATTCAACCAAAAATTGTTAGTATCTCATGCACAATATATTTTTGTTGTAATATTTACATCATTATACAAAGTGATATTGATATTGTAAGAACTTAACAATTCTATCACTTTAATCCTTTCATATTATTAAATTGAATGAAATATCATCCCCCACACATGCATTTTAGACAACCAAGATTATCCTTCTTCTAGCTATCATTATTTTCATTAGTTTATTCACTAATAGAGTTTTCATGTAGTCCATCCTTCTCAACTTCACTAGTTAGTAATCATCACTTCCTTTCAACTATTACAAACACACACACACACACACACACACACCAAAACACATTCAATAATTCTTTTAAGAATATATTTATTTCAATAGGCATGTGTGCATATTCATAACTTGCACACTTTTATAACTTATTCATGCATACATATTCAATGCACCCTTGCATTGATTTTATAATTCCCTTTTATCTAAGTCATGCATCCCACCATGGTGAATTGGAAGGTCTGTCCAATGCATCAACACATCATCCAAACATTTCCCCTTTCTTGTTCAACCATTTGGATTCCTTCCTTTTCAACCCAAACACAACACCAAAAATATAATTAGTTGGTGTTCTTCAATGTTGGAAAAAAGGCTGCAATACAAACATTAATTGTAAGTAGAATACCATTCAATACTTGTGTGGCACTACAACCTTTCCATATCCAACCATGTAATGGCCTAAAAAATGCATATATTTACTAAAATTAATTCCTATAAAAATATTATACCGCTTTATTTTCTTTGGTTATTAACTCATAACCAACAAAATACCGACATGCTATTATTTCATATGAATGCATTAAAAAGTTAAATGTGTTTTATAACTATTCCAAACCTTCAACCTTTACCACACCTAGTCCTACATCATTGCTTTTAATGAATTCAAATAATAAAGCAATATCACCTTATAAACTAAATTCCAACTGATGGAATTCTTACCTAATTTCCCTTCAGTAATTATGCAACACAAGTACATCAAATTCATACCTACATAGTTATCAATTAATTTATTGATGATACCTAACTAGCTCGTAAGTCTAAAAACGATTACATGCTTCCTTTATCATCCTTATGTTCAATATTTAACTATCCTCATTGTCCTCATATGGATGACTATCAAAAATAACAAAATCATCAACAATTTCAATTGTGCAATGAACTCTCTTTTTCTTGGGCATAATAGTCATGATTAGCAATTTTCAAATATCATAACCTCATTATTCTATATATTAAAATAAAATATACTTAGTCTACAACATGCTATATGCACTCTCAAACACGTTCACATGCACTAATTCATATTTATATGTACTAATAATGCATCCTCAACATGCCCATGAGTGCATACGCATTTCAACTTCATGTGCTATATATGGATGTCCAATTGGTCATTTCATAATTGTTGCTACAAAAATTGCATCAACTTCTTTTATCATTTACAACTCTCTTTGTTGTTCCTAGTTGTACTCAAATATGACTGGATTCCTTTATCCCTTTTGTTCTCTTATTGTAATCATTGTGCATGATTGTTTTCTTCCCTACGCACTTTTCCAGCCAAACCACTCTTGGTCACTTTACATTTCCATACATAATATATTATTTACTTTGGATCTTCAACATCCATTTACCTTTCGAGAACAAACTGGTTCATCTTCGCCCTGCCTGAACACTTGATCATTTTTGGTGCATGTACCATTCTTTCTCCTTCTTTAACCAATTGGGTCTCAAACTTGAATTCCTTGGTAAATTTTTCAACATACTATAATTCTGCATATATGTGTTCTTCTTCCTTTTGTATTCATAAAAATACCTTGGAGGATTCAAATTCATTTTCCATTCCCATTGTAAACTACATTGGTACTTCCATTATATAATATCACCAATGACCCCTTTCCACTTGAGATTGCTTCTTTTTAGGTGTCATCGTGTTTACATGGAAAGTCAAGCATAGGAATATTTTCTTGTTCATGGGTCTCTTAATGATTTCTCTTCTAAAAATCACCTCCCTTCTTGAATCCATTTGACTTGTCATCCGATTCCACCCTGGAAATGCACTTAGTACCCTTGGAGGGAACTCGACCATGTTTATATGCATCAACAATTCCCTTTCATTGTTTTCATAGCTCTTTGAGTTCTATAATAAAGTCTAATTATCTTGGCATCCACCTCATGGTACCTTCTTCCATTATCTCAAGAGGTTTAAGGAATTGATCAGTCCTAGAATCCTTATTTCATTTATGGAATACCCTTCCTTGAATTTTGACTGCGCCCTTCTAAATCCAATATTCACATAATGCATTTCTTTATATTCAAATTGTCACTCTTTAGCATAGATGCACCTTCATTACTTCATACTTGAAGTCTTGACACTCGTACCATGCTTCCACTACACTCTAATAACAAGAGTGGATGTACTACTCCAAATATGCAGAACTGATCCATGGATACAGTGCACCTTATCTCCATGTATACACTATGTCTCTCTTTATCATAATACTAGCTTCCTGAATTCTCAATTTACATGGATAAAACAGTATAATATCTTAACATTGTTCCTTCCAGGCCTTTGAACATCTTGTGAAGAGGCCTTGACATAGAAATATTTATTTGAGTGTATTTTCTCATACTTGATACGATGTTCAAACCCTTTCATGTGATATATACACCATCCTTCATATTTCCATGCTTGCACCTCCATGTGAACCCAATGCACATGCCTTATCAGAAACTTTAGATGGGATTTATTACCTAGCATCCACATTTGATATGCATAGTTGTCATATGGAATTATTTCCCCATATAAAATTTCATTGGAAGTCTTTCATATTACTTACTGAACCCATATGTCTTATTCCTGCAACTTCCTAAAGAAACTAATGCACATTTTGAGGATATGATCCCTCCTTATTCCTCATATCTGAAAACTTTCCTTGCATCTTCTACGATCTATATGTAACCTTAATATTTCAAAAATACACATACAACAACATTTCTTAGCTAGAAACTCTAATTTACAATTATAGAAACATATGCACAATTGTTTCCTTTAAGTGCACTAGAAATATTCCTTGATTTCTTGTGAATTTTAGTGCTAATTTCACAATTTTGGTTACACAACTAGACTACCCTATCCAATATATTTCCATTGAATAATTGCTTGATCAATTATGAGCTCTAAACATAAAGTTATAGTCATATGAATATTGTTAATTCCCCCTTTTGTGCACTTTTCGTCTGGTGTACTTAATTGTAACAACCCCATTGTTACAACAGCAAGCGACGTACACATGTAATTATTTTTTTTCTTCTTAAAGATGTGTTAGGTAATTAAAACATCATACTAAATAACAAATTCATCGACACAATTTTCACACATCTTAACATAACAATAACAATGTGTTAACCAACAAGTCGACATAAGGCAGAAACATAAAAAATGATAATCAAGGCACAATATCGTTCTAAAAAAACAACACATGTAACACAAAATTCCATGGCGTAAGAAGTTTAACGTCTACATCAATCATCCACTGAAATTTTAAGGGCACAATTAAAATTGTTAAACCCTCATGTGGAAACATAAGAGAGAGTGCAAGGTAAACGATTGTATTTTGTTGCCTAAGTAATATTATCATAAGAATAAACTCATACGTCGCCTAGAGTTGAGGTGCAAGAGTATCATCTCTTAAATCACTATACAAGGATCTAAGGCCTAACAACCATTCACCACATCACAATCATTATGTGCAAGTAGTCTAAAATCCTTAACCATCATTCATGTTAGCAACACCATTTGCACAAAAGTTAGAGATCTGGCCCATCAAGCATGACATAAAATGCTATGTGTGAGAGTATCCGAGATCCACACCAAATCTAATTGCACAGAGAGACCAACATCTAAAACCACCATTAAAACACATTGTCTAGTGCACAAGAAGTCATAAAACTAAAACCATCATATATTACTTAAAATCAAAGCACGCAAAGTTTCGATTCCAATAATGCATTATTCCACATCAATTGTTCAAGGCACAAGAGCATACAATTAAGGAATCAATCATACCATATTAATAATTCACCACAGTGAAAAATAATGATCTACTCTACTGAGTCATTCCTTCAAGCAATATTGACACAATCCTAAGAAATGTAACATCTCTAATTCATTAGCCATCATTTTATTCACTATTAGATTCATCATATAGATAAAGGATTCATTCAAGAGAAGTTTAAGATCCTCGCCTTTTGTAATTCCTCCTTCCTTTGAAGATTCACCATTAGGGATATTAAGAAATTAACTATTAAGTGGAGAATGTCTTATGAATCCTCTTCACATAAAAATTGCATTTGTAGAAGGAGGATTTTTTTTGAAAGTTGAAAGTAGTTTTTATGGCATAAATGAAAGAAATTCAAAACATTCTTCACAAACCTCTTCTAATTCCAACCATCAATCTAATTCCTTGTTATATAATATTCATCTTATATATTTGAAGTACAATAAGAAAACTATCAAAAGTATTACAAATATTTTCAAGGTCCCCTTCATAACCCTAATTGAACATGCCATCCTCCTTTTATTAATATATCTTTTCAAATTAAAAACTTGAGATTTTGAGAGTTATTTGTTGCTTCTCAACCACAATTACAAACTTCTATTTTTCTGACCATATTATTCTTCGTTTTGGATTCTTGATTAGTATTAAAATCAATCAGTATTATATGCATTAAAATAAATAAAATAGAGTCAAAAAGTGAAACTTCACATCTAGAGCATGCATGAGACAACCTTCGATTAAAGCACTCTTATCAACTCATGCATACATAATGAAATAGAAAGTTCACCAAAGGAAACTTTAATCCACATGAAATACTCATTATATTTATAAAATAGTAATATGTTCTTACAACATGAATTACATCATAAGTTCCTTGACATCTTGAGAAAAAACACCAAACCTAGCTACACTGCCAAAAACTACCAATTTAGTAAACACTGCCAACGACCATCAATTATTAAACGCTACCAATGACCATGAAATTTAGTAAATGATGACAGAGTCCATGAATTCACACGATTACATTTATGAATAACCAATCCCAACATCGATTATTTTAAAGGGTGTGAAATATATCCCTCAGATCATAGAGGCAAGGTGCAAGGCTCAGTGGTATTGCATGTTGGGCGAGTTAGGGGCAAATCACACAGGCTAGTTAAAATTTTTTCATAACCTAAATTGATACTAATATAAACACATACAAATTTGCTGAAATAAGAATCAACTATTGTAGTGTTGGGTTAATAGGAATTAACGTGCTAAAATAGTTATGGTTGTCATAATATAGAGGAGTTAAAAATGAAAAGGAACTAATTTCATTACAGGAAATATTATACTAAGCTGTATGAATATATAATAGACTAGTCAAATTTCTATTCGCACAAACGACCAAGAGAGAAGCCATAAAGGAAGACAAGACAATTTTAAAAACTACAGATCCGTCATAGTGGCCATACGAATCAACTGAAGAAGAAAAAATGATTTTATAAAGCTATAGATCTGTCACAGTGGCCATACAATCAATTGAAGAAGAAAAAATGATTTTAAAAAGCTACAGATCCATCACAGTGGCCATACAATCAATTGTAGAAGAAAAAACGATTTTAAAAAGATACAGATCTGTCATAGTGGCCATACAAATAATGTGAAGAAGCAAAAACGATTTTAAAAAGCTACAGATCTGTCATAGTGGCCATACAAATAATGTGAAGAAGCAAAAACGATTTTAAAAAGCTACAGATCGCCATACAAATCAATTGAAGAAGCAAAGGAAATGTTAACAACAAAATAGCCACCATCCTTATCTCAAACAGAGTTGGAATATTTACAAAGTTTAAGTGGGAGGAATACTTGTTTCCATAACGCATCTATGAATATAATTTGTATTTAATATTTGAGTTCCAATCAATGGTTGTAACAATAAAGTTTAAATATGGACAGGCGATAGAGAGATCTAACACGAAACTCCCATTGCTTAGTTAGCAGATGGGATAGCGTTTCACTCCAGAAAACTTCTTCATAGTTCAAAATCGATTGCAGTTTACAACAATAATCTAGGGAACTAATAAATGTAATAAAATTTAACCTTTAAATTTACAAGAACTCAATACAATAATCGTCAATATATATATTCATACACAGAAAATATAACAACTCGTACAAATGAAAATTACACCTACGTACCATAACCATAGGCGAAATCTCTGTAGTCGTTGTCCCACACGTGCGCTCCATCAAGCTCCCCCTTGCCAACCGCTGAGACATCACTGGTACCTCATAGCCAACACTAGGGGTAATCTTCTTCTTCCTGAGCCCCCTGAGACACAAAGGGGCCACACACACAATAGAAAAAAATGATAGCTCCCAGCTCGCCTCTCAAGGTCGATTTACCACTCGTTATCCAAGCTGGGTATCCCAACTCCCACAAGGAAAATTCAGTCAAGAAAAATATCGGCAACGTAACCTTACGCCTACTAGTCGTGATCCATACTCCTCCTCCACCATCCTTTTTATAGAGTTTTCTAGTGAATAGTTTCCCAAACCCTTATTAGATTCTTTTTATTAACTTTAATTAGGAAAAACCTCCCCTATACACATGTCACCCGATCCCTTAGTTGCTCTAGAAAATCAATTTATTAATTAATTAAATTTTCCTATTTCCCTCACCCACTTAAAAACGTTCCTAAAAATGCTCCTTGGTGTCCCTTTATTCCCTTACATTTCTTAAATGAATTACAACTTACTTAAAGCCTAGTTGAGTTCACAAATATAAAGTTCCAAAGGCCAGATTCCCTACTACGTTAGACATTCCCCTTTTTCTTTAAGTTTCCCTTTTTTAACTAAGTTCAGAATTAGCAAGTTTAGAAAAAACAACAATTTACCCCTTTTAATAATTAAACCTTCAATAAAATTTACTTTAATTATTAATTCTTGAATTTTCTTTACCCCCTTCTTGTTACATGTCTATTTAGATTTTTGTTTTTGTTCACGTATTCTACTTAGACGTAGGTTTTAAATTCACTAGGCTTGGCGACGGTTCTTAAGGGAAACATTTGTTATTAAACTTCACTCATACCATCTTTCATTGTAAGGCCAACCAGGTCCTAAGGAGGGATAGTTTTCTAGGTAATAGGTTTACTAACTTACCATAGTTAAAATCATGACGTGCCCTTCAGGACACACTACATGCTCCAAGGGTACCATTCGCCTGCATTCTAGTTTTAATTTACATGACATACCCTTCAAGACTCACTACGTGATCCAAGGGTGCCACTCACCTCTTGAATTAATTTGGTAGATGTCAAATCCCTGGAATCAATACTCCGTTAGGTGACCTTGTGGGAGACTAAGGGCCTCTAAGGAATAAGGACCATGCCTTATTGTACGCCCCTTAGAATCATCGTGAGCAACTGTCACAGTCTGCCCTCACGACATCGTGGATCTCTCGAACTAGTTAATCATTAACCTACAGTTCAAGATATGGAGAGAGTGCTAGTAGGTTGTGGTAGGGATACTTCCACACCTCTCCCTCAACGTCTCTCGTTATTGTGCGTGACCCCTTTACTCCTATGTGAGTCTGGTTAGAAATCTACCGTCAACCTGCATCCATCAATGAAATGTTGCAATGATAAAAGTCAACATCATAACATCTAGTCATGTGTCACATATGTAATATCAAAACATTCAAACCATAACCGTCCACTCCCTGACTCAATCCAGAGTCCAAGAAGATCCATCAATGTCATTGGAATCCTCAAATGTTTAGAGTCCTGTACACTCAGGAAACCAATCAATAGCACCTGTCAATATAAAAATCATAAAATAATGTATCATCAAATCCATAAACATCATCATGCTCCATAATTGAATCAATCAATCATATAGTGAACCAAATCACTTGCCAATAAGTGCCCACAAGAATAAGTCACATCGGGTGCGTGCAAGAGTGGGATGTTACATACACCCCCTCTTGTTTTAAGCTTCGTCCTAAAGTAACATAGTATACAAATGAAAAAAAATAAAGTATTTGACAATATCTATATGTCTAGCTATCAACAAAGGGAAACTGATGATGCATATGATATGCGTCCTGCCAGGTAGCTCAATGTGGACTATAATTTTCCTACTAGACCTTGAAATAATCGACAGTTTGAAGTCATATATGTCGAATGCGATGGTCCAGAAAGTGGATTGGTTCCATCGTGAGCGCACCCTGCCCAACTGATGCAACCCCCCTACTCTCCTTCGGGCTACGTGACCTCCTGGTCAAGGATCTTTAATTCTGTGAACCAAATCGGATCTCTGAAACCTCGATGGTATCACTATATAATTTAACATGGGATCTTTCGGCCTTTTGATGTAGTGTTTATGGCACCCACACTCTCTCCCTACGCGCTACTGAAATGTCATTTTTCAGGTGCTAGCCCCTTTTCCACTATCCCCTCCCTGGATGTGACCTTGGGCTATGACCTCACATAAACACGTGATTGTAAGTGTGGCTAAGAGTGGTTTAGGCTCAACCTCTTTTCTCCCCACAATTCACCACCAGTTGACACACGTCCCTTTTGCAATAACGTGGTTTCAATTGCGGCCTACTCTCAAATTTTTAAATCTAGAGCACTTTCTATCCCCGCAATTGAGCGTGACTGTTGATCTTGTGATCTCAGGTGAGGCCTCTCGATAAAAAGCTAAGATATTCCCCTTTCAAATCAATGAATCAAATCCACCCCTTTCAAATCAACGATCATGATTTTCTTCGTGATTCAGGTTTTAGAGTTTTCAACTCTAAAAACTTACTTTCTCCGCAATGAAATATCTCCTGCCATGTCTCCTCCTCAATCGATGGCTCTCACTGTTTCGGGATTTCACACTTCGAAAATCTCAACTCTCAACTTTCATCTTCCGCCAATTGATTTTATCCAAAGATTGCGATCCACTGACGTGTGTCTTACGCAGATCGACGACTGCGATCCCTTCGGGTCTTTAGACTTCGAAAAACTCAAATCTCAACTTCCACTTCCCCTCGAAGTGTGTGAATTTTTGCTGCATGTCTTATTGAATCAAACGACTGAGGCTTACTTCAGGTCTTTACCCAGAGTCCACGAATTTCTTCCATGTGCCCCTCTATATCTGACAACTCATATTTAATGATTAAGATTTCTGTGGGAAGAAAGGTTTGGAGGAATCAAAGGAACCACAGTATTGTTAATTGAAGGTCGACATTTCTGACAACTCATATTTACTTCGGGTATTTACTCGGATTCTGCATATTTATGCCATACATCCTCTGGATCTGACGGTCCAGATTCACTTTAGACTTTAGGTTTTGGGAATCTCAATTGACAACTGAAACCCAAGTGCATTA
>SNQJ01S0014324.1:195642-219363 GCA_010110895.2 Picea sitchensis | reverse complement strand
TTTTGAATGTGAACTGTTGTATGCACTTCTTGTGTCCAAAATATATCTGTCAATTTGGAATCCATTAGCATTGTTCGAGACATTTCTTGTACTGTCTTGTTCTTTCTTTCAACAACTCCATTCTGTTGAGGTGTCCTAGCAACATATAATTTCCTTTTTATTCAATGATTACTACAGTAGTCCATAAATTCCTTTGAAGTGAAATATCCTCCATTATCATATCTCAATCATTTGATTTTTGAATCCATTTCATTTTCAACCATTTCCTTGTAGATCTTAAAATTTTCAAAATCTTTTGACTTATTCTTGAGAAAGCAAACTGCAGTCATTATTTTATAATCATCAACTAATAACATAAAATATTTATCACCTTTTAAACCTTTTTTGTAGTTGGTCCAACTAGATCAATGTTCACAATTTCCAGTGGTCTTGTCATTGAATATTCCTTTGATTTGAACCCAGTCTTTGTATTCTTTCCTTGTTGACAATGATTGCATAAAGTGTTGGTTGGTTTCATGATTCGGGGCATTTCTCTGACTTCTTATCTTTTGATGACTTTGACAAGGTTATCAAAATGTATGTGACCCATTCTTCTATGCCATAACCAACTTTCATCTTCCTTTCCTAGACAACACTTTTCATTTCCAATTTCAGTTAACACATATATGTTGCTTGAAGCTCTTGCAGCTGTAGCAATCAATTTTTCTGAACCTTCTTTTCTTATCTCACACTTTTGTGAATTGAAAGTAACTTTATTACCTTGGTCACACATTTGACTCACAATTAGAAGATTATGTTTCATATCTTATACTAGTAGAACATTTTCTGCCTTTGTATTGTTGTTCCCAATTCTAACTGTGCCTTTTCCAATGATTTTAGCTGTATCATCATTTCCGAAGGAGACCGATCCATCTCTTTCCTTTCTTAATGTAAGAAACCTATCTCTATCACATGTCATGTGTTTTGAAAAACCACTGTCAACATACCAACCACGTTTCTTCTTCTTAGCTTGTAGAGAGAGTGTGCATTCTTCATTGCTATACTGATACTGCTTTCTTATCCATGTCCTTTTTTGAGGTTCTTGTCTGTGACTGTTGTTATTCTGTTGTGGTTCTCTAGGAGGGACTACCATTCTGCAATATTTGGCCATGTGTCCAAAGTTTTTACATTTGTAACATTCCACTTAAGTGTTCAAAGATTCAAACATGTTGTACATTCTTCTTTGTGTTTCACTAGGCCTTATTGGATAACCCTTTTGTGTATGACTTTCAAAGTTGTTTATGTTCATGTTGTTATCTATGCAATTCACATCTTTATGTCCAAAATTATTACATGCATAACATAAACCAAAAAATATAGTTTGATACCTGGGAGTTGAAGATCTTCTGAAAGGAGGTGCTCTTATGAATCCTTCTTATTCTTGAGGCCTATATATCTGTTGTTGATTCTGAAATCTGAATCTTCTTGGTGGAGTAGTGTCCCTGTAATCTTCCTTGTATATATTCCTATCCCCTTTGATTGTTTCTGCATAGATTTTTGGATATGTTTGTTGCTCTGTTGTTTTGGAGCTTGATCTCTTTTCTGTCTGATTGTATCCAAGTCTGTACTTTTCAAGATGATATTTTTTACTATTGATAATGTCATCTAAAACGTTTGAGCTATTTTGCATATTTTTCTTTTGAATATCCTTTCTTAATGTGACAATCTCTGCTTCCAAATTTCCAATGTTCATGTCCTTTTCTTCTAGCTATTATTTGAGTGATTCTTCAATTATTTTATATTCTCCTATTTGAACCTTCAAATTTGTGATCATTTGTTCTAGTTCTTGAGTATCTTCTCTCTTGTCTAGTTCTGCTTGTAGTTTCTTGTTTTTCTTCTTTTCTCTTCTGATAACTTCTATGGCACACAACAATTCTTATCGGTAGTTAACCTCTTCCTATTCAATTTCTTCTTCGACTTCTTCATATTATTATTAAGCTTATATTCTTCTTCGAAGTATTCTTTATCAGAGTCTTCTACTACCATGAATAGAACTCTTCCTATCTCACTCTGATGCAGGAGCATCGCTCCAATCCAGCAACGCGCCAGCTAGGCGACACATTCAGCGCGCATTCAATAGAGGCGAGAGGTGCCAACCCTCTCATTTTCAAATTTGTAATAACTATTGTAAGGCCAAAGAGTCGCACAGATGCCTTTGTGCATGTAGTAGATAGGGTCACCTTTAATGGCTGACATGTTGATGGGGATCTAGATCCGATTCGGATTAGATAGCCCATTGAATGTAATTCATTGTAATTTATGAGAGTAGGTGAGATGGAGGGAAGAGATCGAGGAGCCCCCTTTTGGTAAAAAGATCTTTGTATCTAGATGAGTTAGTTTTGTGGGAAGCAGATAGGAAAAATTAGAGAGGGGAAGAGAGGAGAATCGAGACTCTGTTGCAGTCTGAGCTCATACCCATTGTAGACAGATATTTTGAGATAATACAAAGTTGTTTTTCCTGCATATTTGTTTCTATGTGTTTATGTGTATTTCATGAATGTTATGTATGTGTTCATTATATTCTATAGATGTATGTTAGTTTACATTTGCAGGGATAGACAAAGTTTACTATCTGTTGAGTTTCTTTGATTTTAACTTAGATTCTCCGTGGCTTCATGCAAGAGGTTGCATGACAGAGTGTTGAGGAATCTGTAAGGCTGTGCCAGAGTGCACATTTGGATTTTTTGGAATTCAGACAAAGAAATGCCAAGAGGGCACATGAGTTGAATCATTAACTCAAGGGAGAATCCTCAAGGTTGTTGAATACCTTGGAGGTAAGACTGTGCAGAGGAGGGAACATAGAGATGAAAGAATCACTATGAATTTTGTGAAGCTCTGCGAGGAGCGCATCGAGTGAGTGCAAGGAGTGCATGAGGAGAACTCTATTTCGATTTCTGTGAAAAGGAGAGTGTCGGAGGAGAAGACACTTATAGAATTTCTAAGAATTCTATAGATCTCTACTAGGAGGGCATCGAGCGAATGCACAAGTGAACCTAAGAGAACTATCTGTCGAGTTCGAGGAGAGGAGTATCAAAGGAAGATACTCACAGAGTTGTCGAACGCTCTGTATCTCAGCAAGGAGTGCTTATGTTAAAGATTTCCAGGAGGACATCAAATTCCCCTTTGAAGGGAAATACAAGGGCTGAGTTCCTTAGAGATTTGAACAGGCAATGCTCAGGATGGATAACACAGTTGTGTGTAGGAATCCTGTAAGGAGTGCAGAGGTAGAGAAACATTTTTGAGGTTTGAGAGTGAGCGAAGCTTAGGAGGAACAGTGCCTTTGTGCACAGAGAAATAGCAGAAAGGAGAAGAAGGTCAAGAAACCTTTGAGGTTTCTGAGTTGATAAAGCTTAGGAGGAGAAGCATTTCCATAACATAGACGAGACCCAAAGGAACTGGGATCATAGGAGAAGCATCGAAGGCTGAGACCCTGAAGTTTCAGAAATATTCCAAGGGAAGGGAAGAAGCGCAAGTTCAGGATGAGGAGAAACAACTATCGTTGGATTGGCAAAAGTGGAGAATCTGGACCATCCAAATCTACGCCCACACACTCAGACATATTGTGAAGGAGAAGAGATTGGAATAGACGGTGGAGAGCCTTCAGGAGGAAGTGTCGAGCATCAAGGAATTGTGTGGATAGGTAGCACATCATGTAAGAGGAGACCACATGGTTGACAGGTGGTGAAAACATACAACGTGAAAAAAAAGGTCAAAGTGGGTGACAGGTGGTGTACACGCGTCACTATGGAGAGTCAACACCCTGTTGACTTATCGCGTTTCGGGGATTCGTAAGGGAGGATCCCAAGTGTTCAACACTCCAACTCATGAAGTCATGAGTTGTGAGAGGTGCTAGAGTTAAGCTCTAGCCAGTGGTCCCTTGTAAAGTTGCTAACAAGGATGAGACATACCCGTATCACATCTCGGGTATCGGAGATTTGGAGCCGGGAAACTAAACGTTAAGAGTCCCAATAACATGAAACGCGATGCGCTCAAAGGGATTGGCCCTAGGTCATAGGACAAGGGTACATGGAGAGAATCCAAGGGAGGAGCTAGAGCGCATTAAGCCCTATTTCAGGGTTTCAAAACTTGAAGGAGTCAGGGGACTCAACAGTGGGATTCGCAAAATTTCAAATTCTGATGCACCTATTGTGTAGGCTTGTGGTCACAGGGTCGTTGTCACGTGGAGGGAGCTCATGCCTAGTGTTTTCCCCGCGGACTGAGTTTGCATTTGGACCATTGGATTTGTTCATTGAAGGTTCTAGCATGGAACTAAAGATCCATTTTGGCTCATCAAGAATAGAAGAATGATACTTAGACCGGGAGGTCAGTGGACCCTGCCGAGGTAGAGGTAGCGGGTTTGCATCAAGTGGTATCAGAGCTTGTTTATTATTTCAAGTGGTAGGCAGGAGATAAAGAGAAAACTCTGATACACACCATCAAGTGGTATCAAAGCCTGTTTATTATTTCAGGTGGTGGGCAAGAGATAAAGAGAAAACTTTGATACACACCATCAAGTGGTATCAGAGAAACTTTCTTTCTGTAGATTTCAGGCAAAGGGAGGCAGAGTAAATAAGAGATAGTTTGATACCATCAGGTGATATAAAGCACTGAAGGAAGATAGAGTGTTGATGATCTGTGTGAAAATATTGTTGTAGGACACAACAACAGATGGTACAGTTGAGTGGACTGTAGGAGATGTTGGAAGTTCTCTCAATCACAGAGTGGCAAGAGTGGACTTGCCAGGAGGGTAGATAGGAGGATGAATATGGCTACTAAAATCCATAGGAATGGTCAAGGCAAGGACCACCAGTAGAAGGGAAAATATGAAATGGATAAAGAACTCTCTCAGGTGAGGGTGATATTAGAACAACATGCATTGAATATGCAACAGGATGCAAGAACATGTTGGGTATACAAATGTCCCATGAAGAGGAAGGTGAAATGGATGATTCAGAAATTGCTAGCCAGAAGACAACAAAGGCTGTTGAAAATGTGGATGAGTTATGTTGAGGACCTTAGAGACATAGAATAAGTGGTTCACATATGTGAACCAGAAGCTGGGAGAAATCTCAGTGATGATGAGGAGAAGAGATCACTGAAAGATATCGTGAGTTTCCGGGGAGGCAGTGAAGAAAGTTCAGATTACCAAATGGGAAATGAGATGGGATTGTTGGAGGATCTCATAAACTGCCAGGTGGGAAGGGCATAAATCCCATATTTCCAAGTGGGAAAGGGAGAGAAGATAAGCTCAGAGGTGAGTTCATATCAACAAGGAGAGTTGATGGAGAGGGATCAAACACACTTTCTAATCATTGGAGGGATAGAGGTATTCTTTCCATACAACCCAGTTGAGGCTGAAGTCTGTGTTACAAATGCAAAAACAATAGAAGGAAAACTTGTTGTGACTGTCAAAGAGAAATAAGAAATGGAGAAGACATCAAAATATTCCCCATCAGAAGAGGAGCACACAAATGAGTTGCTCACCCTGTGGGAGATGGAATTGAGGATGTTGGAGGATTGGTTAGACCATCCAGAACCAAAACACAACTGGAAGGAGACAATCATGATGTTAAAAGAGGAGCATTCAGAGGAATTTATCAGAAATTTTAGCAAGGTATATGAACAGATGATGACTGCATCACTGAGGTCTACATCAAAAGGTGAAGCATAAGTCCAGTCTGGGGAGAAACTGGAGGAGGCTGGAGTTGAACTAGCTCAAGGAGAATGGCAGAGACAAAATTGTCAAAGGAAGAAGCTGAGCAACAACTCAGTGGCGGGACTATGAAACTGCATTTTGTAGAAAAGTGGCATGTTAAGGCCACAAATGGTGGAGAAAATCACAAGAGGGGTCGAGTAGATCTACCCACTGATGATGAAGAAGTGTAGTCGAGGAGACCGCATAAAGAGAGAAAACCACTGGATCAACTGGACGAGGTAATTGAGGAAATTAGAAGGCTGATGTTGAGGTCAACAACATAATCTTCCAGCAAGGAGAAGTTGAGCGAAAGGAATCTCGCCATAGCAGCAGGGAGGAAGAAGCAACAACAGAAAGGTGATGGAGCAGATGGACAACTCTAGAGAATTGTTTGGGATCCAGGTGGATTTAAACAACAGAGCTGGGAAGCTCATGAGTAGGAGCTCATGAATTTTTCATAACAGTGGAGTATAATGCAGGAGCATCTCTCCAATCCAACAACGTGCCAGCTAGGAAACACATTCAACGTGCATTCAATAGAGGTGAGAGGCGTCAACCCTCTCATTTAAAATTTTTTAATAACTGTTGTAAGGCCGAAGAGCCACACAGATGCCTTTGTGCATGTAGTAGATAGGGTCACCTTTAATGGATGACAAGTTGATGGGGATCTAGATCCGATTAAGATTAGATGGCCCATTGAATGTAATTCATTGTAATTTATGAGAGTAGGTGAGATGGAGGGAAGAGCTCGAGGAGCCCCCTTTTGGTAAATAGATGTTTGTATCTAGATGATTTAGTTCTATGGGAATCATATAGGAAAAATTAGATAGGGGAAGAGAGGAGAACCGAGACTCTGTTGCAATATGAGCTCATACCCATTGTAAACAGATATTCCGAGATAATACAAAGCAATTTTTCCTTCATATTTGTTTCTATGTGTTTATGTGTCTTTCATGAATTCTATGTATGTGTTCATTATATGTTGTAGATATATGTTATTTTACATTTACAGGGATAGACATAGTTTACTGTCTATTGAGTTTCTTTGATTTTAGCCTAGATTCTTTGTGGCTTCATGCAAGAGGTTGCATGATAGAGTGTTGAGGACTCTGTAAGGTTGTGCCAGAGTGCACATCTGGATTCTGCAGAATTCAGACAAAGAAATGCCAAGAGGGCACACTAGTTGAATCATTAAATCAAGGGATAAGCCTCAAGGTTGTTGAATACCTTGGAGGTAAGAATGTGCAGAGGAGGGCACAAAGAGAAGACAAAATCGCTGTGAATTCTGTGAAGCTTTTCCAGGAGGGAATCGAGCCAGTGCAAGGAGTGCACGGGGATAACTCTATTTTGATTTTTGTGAAAAGGAGAGTGTTGGAGGGGAAGACACTTATAGAATTTTTTATAATTCTCTAGAGCTCTGCCARGAGGGCCTCGAGTGAATGCAAAGTGCACCCAAGAGAACTCTCTATCGATTTCGAGGAGAGGAGTATCAAAGAAATATTCTCGCAGAGCTGTCAAACTCTTTTTAGCTTAGCAAGGAGTGCTTGAGCGTGAGATTTATAGGAGGGCATGAAATTCCCTTTTGAAGGGAAATACAAGGGTCGATTTCGTTAGAGATTTGATTAGAAAAATCTTAGGATGGATAACATAGTTGTGTGTAGGAATACTGCAAGGAGTGCAGAGGTAGAGAAACCTTTTCGAGGTTTTAGAGTGAGTGAAGATCAGGAGGAACAATGCCTTTGCGCATAGAGAAATAGAAGAAAGGAGAAGAAGGTCAATAAACCTTCGAGGTTTCTGAGTTGATAAAGATCAGGAGGGGAAGCGTTTCCATAACGCAGACGAGACCCAAAGGAATTGAGCTCACAAGAGAAGCATCGAATGTCGAGACATTCAAGTGTCAGTAACCTTCCAAGGGAAGGGAAGAAGCGCAAGATCAGGAGGAGGAGAAACAACTGCCATATGATTGGAAGAAGTCGAGAATCTGGACCATCCAAATCTATGTCCAGACACTCAGACATATTGTGAAGGAGAAGAGATTGGAACGGACAATGGAGAGCCTTTAGGAGGAAGTGCCGAGCGTCGAGGACTCTTGTGGAAAAGTGGCACATCCCGTAAGCGGAGACCATGTGGTTGAAAGGTGGCGCAAACATACAACGCACAAAAAAGGTCGAAGTGGGTGACAAGTGGCGTACACGCGTCACTATGGAGGAGTCAACAACCTATTGACTTATCGCGTTTCGGGGCTTCGCAAGGGAGGAGCCTGAGCATTCAACACTCCAACTCACGAAGTTGTGGGTTGTGAGAGGTGCTAGAGTTAATCTCTAGCCAGCGGTCACTTGTAAAGGTGCTAACGAGGAGGAGCCATACCTGTATCGCATCTTGGGTATTAGAGATTTGTAGCCAGGAAACTAAACGTCAGGAGTCCCGATAATGTGAAATGTGACGCGCTCAAAGGGATTGGCCGTAGGTCACAAGAGAGGGGCACATGGAGAGAATCCAAGGGAGGAGCTATAGCCCATTAAGTCCTATTTCAGGGTTTCGGGACTTGAAGGAGTCACGAGACTCAACAATGGGATTCACGAAATCGTGAATTTCGACGCATCTATTGTGTAGGATTGTGGTCACAGGGTTTTGGTCACGTGGATGTAGCTCATGCCTAGTGTTGTTCACATGGAATGAGTTTGCATTTGGACCCATGGATTTGTTTGTTGAAGGTTCCAACATGGAACTAAAGATCCATTTCGGCTCATCAAGAATAGAAGAATGATCCTTAGACCGGGAGGTCAGTGGACCCTGCCGAGGTAGAGGTAGGGGGGTCTGCATCAAGTGGTATCAGAGCCTATTTATTATTTTAGGTGGCAAGTAGGAGATAAAGAGAAAAATCTAATACACACCATCAAGTGTTATCGGAGCCTGTTTATTATTTCAGGTGGCAGGGAGGAGATAAAGAGAAAACTATGATACACACCATCAAGTGGTATCAGAGCCACTTTCTGTCTGTATATTTCAGGAAGAGGGAGGCAAAGTAAATAAGAGACAGTTCAATACCATCAGGTGGTATCAGGAGCTAAAGGAAGACAGAGTGTTGATTCTCTGTGTGAAAATATTGTCGTAGGATGCAACAACAAATGGTACAGTTGGGTGGACTGTAGGAGATGTTGGAAGTGCTCTTAGTCACAGAGTGACAACAGTGGAATTACCGGGAGGGAAGGTAGGAGGATGAATATGGCTACTGAAATCCATAGGAATGGTCAAGGCAAGGACCACCAGTAGAAGGGAAATTATGAAATGGATAAATAACTCGTTGAGGTGAGGGTGGGATTGGAACAACTTGCATTAAAGATGCAGTAGGATGCAAGAACATGTTGGGTATATGAATGGCCCATGAAGAGGAAGGTGAAATGGTCGATTCATAAATTGCTGGCCAAAAGAGAGAAAAGGTTGTTGAAAATGTGGCTGAGGTATGTTGAGGACCTTAGAGACACAGAATAAGTGGTTCACATCTGTGAACCAGAAGCTGGGAGAATTCTCAGTGATGATGAGGAGAAGAGATCACTAGAAGATCTTGTGAACTGCCAGGGAGGCAGTGAAGAAAGTTTAGATTTCCATATGGGTAATGAGATGGGATCATTGGAGGATCTCATAGACTACCAGGTGGGAAGGGCATGAATCCCATATTGCTAGGTGGGCAAGGGAGAGAAGATGAGCTCAAAGTTGAGTTCGTATCAACAAGGATAGATGATGGAGAGGGATCATACACACTTTCTGATAATTGGAGGGATAGAGGTGTTCCTGCCATACAAACCAGTTGAGGCCGAAGCATGTGTTACATATGCGATAACAGCAGAAGGACAACCAGTTGTGACTATCAAAGAGAAAGAATAAATGGATCAGACATCAAAATCTTCCCCATCAGAAGAGGAGAACACAAATGAGTTGCTCATCTAGTGGGAGATGGAATTGAGGATGTTGGAGGATTGGTTATACCATATAGAACCAAACAATGGCTGTAAGGAGACAATCATGATGTTAACAGAGGAGCATTAAGAGGAATTTCTCATAAATTTTAGCCAGGGAGATGAACAGATGATGACTGCAGCGCTAAGGTTTGCAGTAGAAGGTGAAGGAAAATTCCAGTCTGAGGAGAAGTTGGAGGAGGCTGGAGTTGAACCAACTCAAGGAGAAATAGAAGAGACAAAACTGTCAAAGGAAGAATCTCAACAACATCTCAGTGGCAAGGCTATGAAATTGCATTTTGCAGCAAAGTGGCAAGTTAAGGCCACAAAAGGTGGAGAAAATCACAAGAGGGATCGAGTAGAGCTATCCACTAATGAGGAAGGAGTGAAACCAAGGAGAATGATTAAAGAGAGCCAACCATTGGAGAAGATGGACAAGGTAATTGAGGATATCAAAAGGCTAATGTTGAGGTCAGCAACAGAGTATTCCAGCAAGGAGAAGCTGAGCGGAAGGAATCCTACCATAGTAACAGGGAAGCAACAACAACATCAACAAGGTGATGGAGTGGATGGACAACTCCAGAGAACTGTTTGGGATACAGGTGGATTTAAACAACAAATATGGGAATCTCATGAGAAGGATCTCATGAATTTTTGTAGCATGGGAGTATGATGTAGGACAATCGTTCCAATCCAGCAATGCGCCAGCTAGGCGACACATTCAACATGCATTCAATAGAGGCGAGAGGCGCCAACCCTCTCATTTTCAAATTTGTAATAAATTTTGTAAGTCCAAAGAGCCACACAGATGCCTTTATGCATGTAGTAGATAGGGTCGCCTTTAATTGCTGATAGGTTGATGGGGATCTAGATTCGATTCGAATTAGATGACACAGATGCCTTTATGCATGTAGTAGATAGGGTCGCCTTTAATTGTTGATAGGTTGATGGGATCTAGATCCATTCGAATTAGATGTCCCATTGAATGTAATTCATTGTAATTTATGAGAGTAGGTGAGATGTGGAGGGAAGAGCCTGAGGAGCCCCCTTTGGTAAAAAATATACGCCCAGATGAGCACTGCGTGGGAAGTATATAGAAAAAAATTAGAGAGGGGAAGAGTAGAAACC
Source organism: Picea sitchensis (assembly GCA_010110895.2). Taxonomy (NCBI): domain Eukaryota; kingdom Viridiplantae; phylum Streptophyta; class Pinopsida; order Pinales; family Pinaceae; genus Picea; species Picea sitchensis. Next base: position 208,545 of record SNQJ01S0014324.1, on the reverse strand, counting down.
AGACTCACATAGCCTGAAGCCATACCTACTGTAAACAAATACCCGGGAGATAATACAAGCAATTTTTCCTCGGGAAATATTTGTTTCTATGTATTTCATGAAGTGTATGTGTTCATTATATGTTGTAGATGTATGTTAGCTTCCATATGTAGGTGATAGACACAATTTATTGTCCGAGTTTCTTTGATTTTAGCTCGATTCTTGGTGGCTTCATGTAAGAGGTTGCATGACAGAACGCTGTGGGTTCTAAAAGCCAGTGCTTAGATGCACTCCTGAATTCTGCGGGATTTGGGCAAGGATGTGTCAGGAGGGTGCACCAACGAATCATTAACTCAAGGGAGAATCCTCAAGGTTGTTGAATAACATGGAGGCGAGACTATGTAGAAGAGGGCAATGAGAGAAGAAATAATCACAGAATTTGCGAAGCTCTAGAAGGTGAGGGCATCGAGTGAGGCAAGGAGTGCATGAGGAGCAGAACTCTATTTGATTTCCAGAAAGGAGAGTGTCGAGGAGAAGACACCTATATAACTTCCGAGAATTTTGTAGAGCTCTCATGAGGAGTGGGTATCGGCGTTGGGTATGTGTTACCCCTTTGCACGAAATAGTAGTAACCGAAAGACCGCTTCAAGGCTGCTAGGGTTCTGTGGGCGCTTCACTTAATTGTTTTTTCCGGAGGACATATTTCCACCGTGATCTATTATATCGGGATGACATATTTTCTGACAACATATTTCCTGGATGACTTATTTTTGGGACCACATGATATTGGGTGGTTTTTTTGACACATGGTTTTTGCCGATGGTTTTCTATTTTCCGCTATGGAATTAGGGTTTTGACTAATCCGGGTTAATGGATTAGGGTTTTGATGTCACGGGTTCTATATGTATATTGTATTGTAAACAATGTATGAATATAATATATATGATGGTTTTCCTATTTGGGTTTCCAGGAAAAATCTCCGTAATGTTTGTATTTTCCATCAGATTCTTTCTCCGTTTTCTCAATATCGGGCCATAGTAGATATTATACATGGTTGAATTTACATTTGGTATCGAAAGCTTTATCGGGTTTCGTGGGGATGCTTTTGTCATCAAGGGTTTGGCTCTTGACTGTGATAAGCCTTGTTACGCTGGGAGATCTACGGTATTGTTTTTCAAAGAAAATAAATGGCAAGCAATTCAATATGGAGATCGAGAAGTTTAATGAGAAAATATTTGAGTTGTGGAAGCCAAGATGGAAGATCTTTTGGTGAAAGACGCTGATCACGGTAGATCCAAGTATGACACCTATAGGAACTTCTGCACATGACTGGAAAAAGACGGATCGAAGGCAAAGAGCACAATTCGACCGTGTCTCCCCGATTCAAGAGATACTGAATGTGTCGAGGAAGCTACAACCAAAGATTTATAGGAAACGTTGGGGAAGTTGTATCACTTCAAGTCCCTAGTAAATAAACTATTCCGAGAAAGAAGCCGGTATAACTTGAGGATGAGATGCGACTGCGGAAGAGCATTTGAACGCCTTCAATACTGCGGTAAGTTAGTTAGTATCTATTAAGATTAAAATTCCAGATGAAGAAAAATGTATTAGTTTATTGTTCTCTTTACCTAACTTGTGGGATATTTTGGTTTTGGCCATAGGTAGTATTACAACTTATTTGAAGTTTGAAGAAGTGGTCTCATCCTTGTTACGGAGGAGATGAGACGAAAGAACATGAAGGACATAGCACGTGATGCATTATTTGCAAGAGGAAGACCGAAAGAAATAACCCACTTTCAAGTGGGAGATCTAAGTCTAAGGGTAGATATAAACTCCGTGGAAATCTTTGGAAGGGTATGTTGAGGTGTGGAAAAGAAGGTCACCAAGAAGCAATGTAGATCCAAAGTTGAGAAAAGAAGGATCTCAAGAATCTTCACATTAAGAAAATAACTCTAAGGAAGGAGGGGATGTGTACTTTACCTCTTCAAGCACACATGCATCATGAGGCATGGTTGAAAACTGCATATGACTCTCTACGTGGAGGCTTTGCATTTTATGCATGATGGAGGTAATAAGTCGAAAGTAAATGATTCAATAAACCGTAATCATAGAAAAGTAAGGTTCGCTGAGACTCATAGATGGAAGGATTAGAACACTCGGTAACTTACTACATCCCAAGTATGGCCGTAACCTACTTTTGTAAGCAAATGGAAGATGCAAAGGTAAAAACAATATTTTGTGTGTTGAACTTGCGGATGGTTCGAAAGGACACGGTGTTGATGAGGGGAGTTTGGTTTGGAACTCTGGATAAGATGCTAGGAAGCACTATTAGTGATGGGGTGTAATAGCTCCATTGTTCTCGATATTGAAGTTGAAGCAGAAGAAAGAACTCCTACAGCTCGGAGAAAACAGTTATGGTGTGGCATCAAAGACCGGGGCATTGCGTTGGAGAGAAGGGTCTTCACTACTACACCGTAAAATGTATGGTTGAAGGTATGTCTAATTGCTCTCCAGATTTTGATTTATGTGAACATTATCTATACGGCAAGCGAATTGTAAGACTGTGCCAACGAGGGCGTATGAATTCTATACTAGTTCACAATGTTGTTTTTGGACACGTATCGGTCCCATCATTGGGAAAAATTATGTAATATGTCTCATTTATAGATGAATTCCCTCGAGTAATATTTGGATATATTTCCTCAGAAGAAATCTAAGTTCTTGACAGATTTAAAGAGTTTAAGGCCTTGTTGAGAATCAAACAGAAAACAAATTAAGGTGCCGAGATGATAATGGCAGAGAGTTTTAAGGAAATGAATTTGAAGAATTTTGTAAGAAGTGTGGTATAGTAAGGCAGAAGACTACCCATACACACCTCAAATGGAGCTGCGAAGGATGAACAGACGTTGATGGAAAAAAGAAAGGTGCATGCTTAGTGGTGTTGGTTTAGGACAAGAATTATGGGTATAGGCAGTTGGTATTGCATGTTATCTAGTCATTAGATCACCCTCATCAGCATTGTGTGACAAGAATCCACAAGAGGTTTGGATTGGTAAGGAACCTTCTCACACATCTTAAGGTATATTGGCGATGCATATGTTCAAGCGTTCCAAAGGAAAATAGAGTAAGTCGATAAGAAGGATGAAAAATGTATCTTATTGGATATAAAGATGATTCTCAAAGGTTATAAGATTGGAACCCGTAAACTAAGAAGGTAGTGTATATGTTGAGATGTGGTATTTAGAGAAAATGAAGGATGTTGTTAAACAGAAGTCCTACCAAGTAAGGGAAAACCGTGAGAAGATAGAGTTTGATTTAGCATGATGAAACACTCTACGAAGAACATGAATCATATAAAGAAGATCCTCATACTCCAAAGCTATTGAGGAGATCTGAGAAAGAAGGCTACCGTAAAGGTATAGTCCATCTTAATTTTCATTCAAATTTGCTTTGTCTATTACCGATGATGATCCTAGAACCGGCTGTGGGAGGCAAAGTGGACCTCAGAGGATGGAAATATCCGGAAAAGGGACATGGAAGAAGAAATGGCATCTTTGGATAAGTAACGAAGTTTGGGATCTAGTGGAGTTGCCAATCGAAGAAATACCATAGGTAGAAAATGGGTATTTAAAAGAAAGCTGAATGCGTATTAAAAAGTGAGAAATACAAACCCATTAGTAGCAAAGGGTTATTCTCAGTTGAGGGAATTGATTTTGGTGAGATTTTTCCTCCTGCTGTGCTAACCTCTATAAGACTTTTGTTATCTATCGGTCATCGTGCATTTTATTTTGAAAGAGAACAGATGGATGTGAAGGATCTACATTCCTCAAAAGATGGGATTTGGAAGAAGAAATCTTTATGAAGCAAACATAAGGTTAAGGGCCGTGTGAAAGGAAAGAAGGAGCCGGCGTGTTTGAAAAAGTCCCTGGATGGTTTAAAAACAATCACCAAGGATGTGGTATCAAAATTTGATAATTATATATGTTCAGACTTGGCTTCACAAGAAGCAAAGAGGATCACCGTGGGTATCTCTAAATTATTCGGTGATCATTTGATTTATTTGGTCTTGTATGTGGATGACACGCTGTCGATAGGAAACAACAAGGAGATTATCCAGATGTGAAAACTCACTTAACCTCTAAATTCACATGAAGGATCTTTGTGCTTCAAATTTCATTTTGGGCATGGAAATTAAAAAGAGATCAAAAGGGGAGGAAACTCTGTTAAATTGCGAAAATATGTCGGCTACAATATTGTAGAGGTTTAATATGCGTGAATGTAAACGGGTTAAGGTTCCTATTCTCAAGTATAAAGTTTTCCACGGATTAGTGTCCCAAGACACATGAAGAAGAGGATCACATACCGTTCCATAAGGCGAAAATTGAAGTTTGATGTATGCAATGGTCCAGATTTCCAGACCGTGACATTGTATTGATGTGTGCAAAGGGGGAGTTTTGAGCAGATATATGTCAAACTAGGGAAGGAGCATTGGACAACAATAAAAGGGTTTTCGTGCATTTGTGTGGAATCGCTAGCTATGGATTGTGCTACTAAGGAAGACATCATTGGACAGGGTTTATATACATGGCTTTGTGGACGCACACAGATTTGGATCAGAGATCCACAGCGGTATGTGGTTTAACCCGCTTGCAGTGAGCAATAAGTTGGATGAGCAAAAAGACAGTATGTAGTGGCACTTTCGACTAATAAGAATACGGCAGCCACTCATGCAAGTAAGGAAGCAAAGTATGGTTACAAAGATTGTGTTTAGGTACTATTGGTACAAGAAGTCGTAAGGATAGAGTGTGACAGTAAAAGTGCAATTTTCTTGGCAAAGAACCATTCTTATTGATTCAAAGACAAAGCACATTGGATGTTCAATATCACTTTGTAAGAGACATGATTGAAGAAAAGAAAGTATCATTGGGATGAAGGTGGACACTTTGAAGAATGTTGTATATTCATTAACAAAAATATGTGAGCACTAAGCAGTTCTCTTTGGTGTAGAGGATCCATGGGCATTGCTTCCGGATTGTTGACTATGTAACCTCATAACCCCTGTGTGCAAAAGAAAACAACAAGTGGGAGAACGTTGGTTATGTGGGCATTCTCTTTGCACGTAGTAGTAGTGTCCTCGAATACCGCCACGCGGGCTAGAGGGGGCAGGGGAAGAGCCTCATGCTAGGTTCGGGTAGCTTCCAATTTTTTCGGACGACATATTTCCAACGGACTATTATTCGACCTATTATATTATCAATTTTCTATATTTCCTGACCACGATATTAGGTGGTTTTCGCACATGGTTTTTATTGATGGTTTATTCGTTAAGGAATTAGGGTTTTGGACTAATCCAGTCATTGGGTTAGGTTTTGATGCCAGCTCCTATATGTATATTGTATTGTAAACAATGTATGAATATAATATATATGTCGGTTTTCCGGCTTGGGTTTCCAGTGAAAAATCTCTATGTAATGGTTTGTATTTGCCATTGTATTCTTCTCAATATCATTATAAATAGATATTGCAAATATTAGAATTTACATCGAGCGAATTCACGAGTGCACCCAAGGGAACTCTCTTTTGAGTTTGAGGAGAAGAGTATCAAAGGAATATGCTCATAGAGTTGTTGAATGCCCCATAGCCTCGCCAGTTGAGTGCTTGAGTGTGAGGATTTAGGAGGGAATCAAATTCCCTTTGAAGGAACACAAGGGCCAAGTTCCATAGATCCGGAATAAGGAAAGATCGTGATGGATAGCACAAATAGGTAGGACACCGGCAAGGAGTGTAGAGGTAGAGAAACCTTTTCGATGTTTCAGAGTGAGTGAAGCTCGGGAGGAACAATGCCTTTACACACGCAGCAATAGCGAAAGGGAGTAGAACCAAGAAACTTCGAGGTTTGCGGAGTTGACAAAGCTAGGAGGGGAAGCATTTCATACCTGCATGAGACCCAAAGGAACCGAAAGCTCATAGGATGCTACTGAAGGCCGGTGACCTTCCGCGTCAAAATATTAGAAGGGAGGAAGAAGTGCAAGCTCGAGGGAGGAGCAAATAACCATCAAGTAGATTGGCAGAAGTGGAGAATCTGGACCTTCCAAATCTACGTCTAGACACTCAAACATATTTTGAATGAGAAGAGATTGGAACGGATAGTGGAGAGCCTTGAGGAGGAAGTGTTGAGCGCTCGCGACAAAAGTGGCACATCCCCGTAAGAGGAGCATCCGCTGTAGCTGATGTACAAACATACAACATGCGCAGTGCTATCAAAGTAAGTGACAGTGGCGCACACGCAATACTATGGAGGAGTCAACACCTGCTGACTTATCGTTTCGGCGGATTTGGTGCTGAGGAGCCCGAAAGATTCACACGATCTAACTCGCCAAGTCGAAGCCAGAGAGGTGATAGAGTTAATCTCTAGCTGGGAGTCACTTGTAAAGGTGCTAATGAGGAGGAGCCATAATTCGTGATTGCATCTCGTGCATCGACGGAGCGAAACCAATGTCAGGAGTCTCGATAACGTGAAACGTGACATGATCAAAGGGATTGGCTCTAGGTCACAGGACACAGGCACATGGAGAGAATCCAAGGTAGGAGCTAGAGCCTATTAAGCCCTATTTCAGGTTTTAGGACTTGAAGGAGTCAAGGGACTCAACAATAGGATTCAAAATTGGTAAATTTTGATGCACCCATTGTCTAGCCATGGTCAGCGGTCATGGTCATATGGAGGGAACTCATGCCTTGTGCAGGGTTTTCACGCCAGACCGAGTTTGAATTTGATGATTCAGATCGATAGTTGTCTCAGCAGAACCAAAGATTACTTGCCTCATCAAGAATAGAAGCAACAATCCTTAGACCGAGGTCAATGGACCCCCGCCGCAGTAGAGGTAGGGGTATGCACTGCTATATTAGAGCTTGTTTTATTATTCTCGTGTATGCAAGAGACAAAGAGAAATTTGATACACACCATCAAGGGTAATCGTGAGCCTCATGACATTTCGCGGCGGTGAGATAAAGAAAATAATCCGATACACACCATCAAGTGGTAATCGTGAGCCACTGTCTGTAGATTTTAGGTAGAGGGAGGTAGAGTAAATAAGAGATAGTCTGACAATTACCCATGGTATCGTGATCGGGCGAAAGACAAAGTGTTGATGCTTTGTGTGAAAATATTGCTGCAGACACAACAACCAATGATACAGCTTGCGGATCAGAGGAGATGTTGGAAGTTCCTCTCAATTGGAGAGTGACAAAGAACACACTTGCCAGAGGGCGTGTAGGAGGACGAATATGGATAATCGAAGGCCATAGGCATGGTAAAGGAAAGGACCACCAGTAGAAGGGAAAATTTGAAATGGATAAAGAACTCACCAGGTGAGGGCAAGATTAAACAAATTGCGTTGAAGATGAAAGGTGATTCAAGAAACACGCTAGTATACGGAATGGGCCCATGAAGAGGAAGGTAAAATGTCCGATTAAAAAATTGCTAGCTAGAAGACAACAAAGGTCATGGAAATGTGGTTGAGGTATGTTGAGGAACTTAGAGACATAGAAGAAGTGGTTCAAGACCAGAACCGTAAGCTAGAGAAATCTTAGCTGGCGATGAGGAGAAGAGATCGACTGAAGATCTCATGAAATGCCAGGAGGGAAGTGATAAAAAATCAAATTGCCAGGTGGGAAATGAGATGGGATTAATTGATCTCATAGACTACCGTGTAAGGGAAAAATCCCATATTCTGTGGGAAAGGGAGAAGATGAGCTCAAAGGTCGGCCCATATGAGCAAGGAGAGTCGACAAGGATCATACACTTTTGATCATTGGGGGATAGAGGTATTCCTTCCACATAACCCAATTGAGGTCATCGAAAGTGTTGAAAATGGAGCAACAACAGAAAGACAACCAACAAAGACTGTCAAAGAGAAAGAAGAAATGGAACACATCGTACCCACCCCATCAGAAGAGGAGCACGCAGATGAGTTTCTCACCCTATGGGAGATGAAATTGAGGATGTTGAGGATTGGTTAGGACCATCTAATCCAAACATGGCCGCATGTAGGGAGATAGTCATGATGTTAAAAGAGGAGAATTTGGAGGAATTGCTTAGAAAATTTATCCATGGAGTTGAACATATGATGATCAAGCAAAGCAATGGTGGGTCATAGCGCAGGTGAAGCAAAATTCAAGTCCTGAGCTGGAGGAGGTCGGAGTTGAACCATCAAGGATGTCGGTAGAATAAAATCAAAGGAAGAAGCTACAATATCTCAAGCAGATACATCAGAAAAACTCAAAAGATTTTGTAGCAAAGTGGCAAGTTAAGGCCAGAAAAGGTGGAGAAAATCACAAGAGGGATCGAGTAGATATACCCAATCGAAGGAGGAAGAAGTGAAACCAAGGAGACTGCATAGATAGAGCCATCCACTAGAGCTGCATGGATGAGGTAATTGAGGAAATCAAAAGGATGATGATCAGATCAGTAAAAGCAGTCAGCAAAGGGAAGCTAAACAACAAGGGACTTTCCATAGCAACAGGGAAGCAACAAAAGAAATAACAACAAAGTAGAGGAGCAGATGGACAACTCTAGAGAACTGTTTGGGATCCATGTGCATTTAAACAATAGAGTTGGGAAGCTCATGAGAAGGAGCTCATGAATTTTTCGCAGTATTGGAGTATGATGCAGAAGCATTGCTCCAATCCAACAACACGCCATCTTGGCGGCACATTCAATGTGCATTCAATAGAGGCGAGAGGTGCCAACCCTCTCATTTTCAAATTTGTAATAACAGTTGTAAGGCCGAAGAGCCACACATATTCCTTTGTGCATGTAGTATATAGGGTCACCTTTAATGGCTGACAGGTTGATGGGGATCTAGATCCAATTTGGATTAGATGGCCCATTGAATGTAATTCATTGTAATTTATGAGAGTAGGTGAGATGGAGGGAAGAGCTCGAGGAGCCTCCTTTTGGTAAAAAGATCTTTGTATCTAGATGAGTTAGTTCTGTGGGAAGAAGATAGGAAAAATTAGAGAGGGGAAGAGAGGATAACCAAGACTCTATTGCAGTCTGAGCTCATACCCATTGTAAAACAATATTCTGAGATAATACAAAGCATTTTTTTCCTACATATTTGTTTCTATGTGTTTATGTGTCTTTCATGAATGTTATGTATGTGTTCATTATATGCTGTAGATGTATGTTAGTTTACATTTGCAGGGATAAACAAATTTTACTGTCTGTTGAGTTTCTTTGATTTTACCATGGATTCTTTGTGGCTTCATGCAAGAGGTTTCATGACAGAGTGTTGAGGACTCTGTAAGGCTATGCCAGAGTGCACATCTAGATTCTGCGGAATTTAGACAAAGAAATGCTAAGAGGGCACACCAGTTGAATCATTAACTGAAGGGAGAAGCCTCAAGGTTGTTGAATACCTTGGAGGTAAGACTATGCAGAGTAGGACACGGAGAGAAGATATAATCACTGTGAATTCTGTGAAGCTTTTCTAGGAGGGCATCGAGTGAGTGCAAGGAGTGCATGAGGAGAAATTTATTTCGATTTCTGTGAAAAGGAGAGTGTCGTAGGAGAAGACACTTATAGAATTTTTGAGAATTCTATAGAGCTCTGCTAGGAGGGCATCAAGAGAATGCACGAGTGCACCCAAGATAACTCTTTGTCGAGTTTGAGGAGATGAGTATCAAAGGAAGATAATCATAGAGTTGTTGAATGCTCTGTAGCTCAGTAAGGAGTGCTTGAGTGCGATATTTCTAGGAGGGCATCAAATTCCTCTTTGAAGAGAAATACAAGGGCATAGTTCATTACAGATTCGAGCAAGCAAAGGTCAATATGGATATCACAATTGTGTGTAGGAATCCTGGAAGGAGTGCAGAGGTAGATAAACCTTTTCGAGGTTTTAGAGTGAGTGAAGCTCAAGAGGAACAATGCCTTTGCGTAGAGGGAAATGGAAGAAAGGAGCAGAAGGTCAAGAAACCTTTGAGGTTTATGAGTTGACAAATATCAGGAGGGGAAGAGTTTCCATAACGCAGACGAGACCCAAATGAACCGAGCTCGCAAGAGAAGCATCGAAGGCCGAGAAATTCAAGTGTCGGAAATGTTCCAAGGGAAGGGAAGAAGCACAAGCTCAGGAGGAGGAGCAACAACTGTCGTCTGATTGGCAGAAGTGGAGAATCTAGACCGTCCAAATATACRTCCAGACACTCAGACATATTATGAAGGAGAAGATATTGGAATGGATGATGGAGAGCCTTTAGGAGGAAGTGCTAAGTGCCAACGATTCGTGTGGACAGGTGGCACATCCCGTAAGAGGAGACCACGTGGTTGATAGGTGGTGAAAACATAGAACGCATAGAAAAAGGTCGAAGTGGGTGACAGGTGGTGTACATGCGTCACTATGCAGGAGTCAACAACCTATTGACTTATCACATTTCAAGGATTCACAAGGGAGGAGCCCGAGCATTCAACACTCCAACTCGCAAAGTCGTGAGTTGCGAGAGGTGCTAGAGTTAAGATTTAGATGATGGTCACTTGTAAAGGTGCTAATGAGGAGGATCCATACCTGTATCGCATCTCAGGTATTGGATATTTGGATCCAGGAAACTGAATGTCAGTAGTCTCGATAATGCAAAATGTGACGCACTCAAAGGGATTGGCCCCAAGTCACATGACAAGGGCACATGGAGAGAATCCAAGGGAGGACCTAGAGCCTGTTAAGCTCTATTTTGGGGTTTTGGGACTTGAAGGATTCAGGGGACTCAACAACGACATTCGCAAAATCATGAATTCCGAAGCACCTATTGTGTAGGCTTGTGGTCACAGGGTCATGGTGATGTGGAGGAAACTCATGCCTGGTGTTATTCATGTGGATTGAGTTCGCATTTGGACCTATGGATTTGTTCGTTGAAGGTTCCAACAGGGAACTAAAGAGCCATTTCGGCTCATCAAGAATAGAAGAACGATCCTTAGATCGAGAGGTTAGAGGACCTTGCCAAGGTATAGGTAGGGGGTCTGCATCACACTGTCACTGACTTCATCTTCATCTGATGATGGGATGTCTTCTTTGGTGCATAAGATTTTCTTGAAAACTTTCTTTGTAGTTATTTTACCTTTATATGTTTGTTTTCCTTTTGAGTAACCTTCATCATTTCTCTTTTTCTTATGAGGACATTTGTTAGAAAAATGACCAATATCATCACAATCAAAACAAATTAAAGGAAGCTTACCTTTGTACCTACCGTCGGTTCCCTTGTTCAGTCTTTTGATGAAGTTGGTCACTTATTCATCATCTTTCGAGACGTCACTATTGTTGCTATGTTATTCTTCTTTCTTTTCCATTTTCTTTGATCCTTTGGATTCTTTGAAGGCTGGTTATTTTACATATGGATTTTCTTGTTCAGTTCTCATTTCATATGTTGTGAAGATTCCATGCAGTTCATCCATGCTTATTGAGTTTAGATCTGATCTTTCTTCTAGTGATGATATCTTAGGGTCAAATATTATAGGAAGAGATCTTAGTACCTTTTGAACAATTACAGATTCTTCGATTTATTCTCCCAATCCTATGATTGCATTCACTGTTTCATCGACTTGTAAGAAGTAGGCTACAATATTCTCATCTTCCTTCATCTTTAGTTATTCGAACGGACCTCTGTAAGTTTGAAGCTTTGCTTCTTTTAATTTTGAATCTCCTTCATAAATATTTCCAAGCTTGTCCCAAATCTCTTTAGCAGATTTACAATGTGCAACTTTGGTGAACATCGTTTCACTGAGACCATTCAAAAGTGAATTTGTGGCTTTCAAATTATTCTGACCGAGTTTCACTGCTTTATCATTTGTTGGTGGAACTGTTGGTGTTGTGTACCCATCTACAATTGATTTCCAAATTTCAAATCCTTATGCCTGTATATATGTCTTCATCCTTATGCTAAAAAAAGAATACTTCTATCCATCAAACTGTGGTATTCCATTTTTATACAAGTTGTTTCTCTCCATGATCTACCTTTCAGTGGTTAAACTGATTTATGAAGGAACCTGCTTTGATACCAATTGTTGAATTACTGAGAGGGGGGGTGAATCAATAATAGAACGATTATATTCCTTTTTAACCAAATAATCCAAGTGTTATAGCAATGTAGAATTATCATCCAATAATGAGAAATGAACAAAAAAACAATCATACACATACATAGTACACCAGTGTTTTACATGGAAACACAAAGCGAGAAAAAACCATGGAATTATTTTTCTTATATGTCTTGAAGAATTACATTCATTGGAAGCACCAAATTCCTTTGTTTTCTAGCTGCAACTGGAAGGAGGCTCCAACCCCCTAGTTTCTCAGGCTACAACGTGAGGGAATATCCAACCTCCCAATTCTATGGCTACAACTAGAAGGAGGATACAACTCCCTATGTTCTTTGGCTACAACCAGAAGGTGGCTACAACCACCTATCCTTTCCCCATCCAACCACCTTGAAGTAGAAGTAGAATGATGGAACCACTGTCACACTATCACTGTGAGATATACTGTTGTAAACCTGTACCAATAAAACTAAACCATGCATCAACCTGTAATCAACCTGTACCATAAACAAGTGTTGTTGATACTGAGAGGGGAGTGAATCGGTATCAAGTACAATTTAAAAACCTTTTTCAACTTATACTTAAACCATTCAATTATATCCAATGGGAAATGACCAATAGTATAAGAGTTACACCAATACACCATGCACAATATATGAGAAATAATCAATAGTTTTTGTTCAAGGGAAGTAATGGCTTCCAAAGGTAGCTACAGATTCCAAATGTAAAGGGAGGGATAAACCTCCAAGAGGAAGATACAATCCTCCAATATCAAGAGAGAGTTTAACTCTCCATCCTTTCCCCTTCCTTCCACCCAAGAATATATGAGAGATAATAAA
>SNQJ01S0014324.1:181567-195632 GCA_010110895.2 Picea sitchensis | reverse complement strand
CTATACATAATGTGTTTCATGTTTCATTGCTTAAAAAAAATATACCATATGCTAATCATGTTATCGATTGGAATGTGATTCAGGTGGAACAAGAAGGTGTCCTGCAAGTGCATCCTGTGTGCATATTGGACAGGAAAAACAAACAGCTCTGGAATTGAGCTATAGGGATCGTAAAGGTCTAGTGGACCTGGTATGGTCCTGAGGAAGAGACATGGGAGAATGAATATGTTATGCGGGTAGAGTACCCACATCTTTTTGGAAATTTTGAAAAGCTTGCAGATGTAGTGTAAAGTTGTATTGAGGACAATGCAAAAATAAGGGGAGGGGATTGTAATGTCCCCAAGGCTGAGCCCTATTGTAAATCATGTCTATGAAGTATAAAGATTTCATTATGAATTGTAATTATTTTTTATAGGCTGGTGAGCCAAGTTTATATAAGCTGGTGGGCTTATGTGTTATTAGGCCGGAGAGCCTAAGTGTTAAGGCCAGGAGCTTGCTTTTGTATATGTAATCATGAGAAACATTAATAAAAATATAAACACCACTGCGTGCAGACCAACCATGATGAATGAGTGATGGGGGATTAATATTCCACATAGTGGGTAAGGGATTGGGGGTTGGAAGGTTGGAAAGAGAGGCTAAGTGTTGAGCCTAGGGGCTTAAGTCCTTGGGAATAATATTTTAATATTATTCCAAAATCCATGTAAATGTGATGTTTTATCCTAAGTTCTTTGGAAGGACGAGTGACTTCCAAATGGGAAGGAACACGCTTCATGGGTGACAAGTTTCAACCCAAGCACATGCAGTTAAAACTGTTGAGTTAAGCCGTGATGGGGGTTCCTCCTCCATTTGAATGCTCGACTGTCTAAACTCACGGGTGTCCAGGATCAACCTCTGTTTCAGTGTTTTTTCTAGGGAATCCTTACCTAAACCGTTAAGTCTCTGTGTGGGATCTTTGTACACCCTCACGCATCCCCGAAACCTGAGCCATGAGTCTATCCTATATTGTTGGTTGGGGAAAAATGAATGTCCCATAATTGCTAAGCCTTGTTATGATGTAGAATTTGTCTGTCACCAGTTTTGGGAAGCCTGTGTCTGTGCTTCCAGTGGACTGTTGTGGTCGCGCAACACTTGAATGCGTGTGGCTTGCGAACCATTGTATGTTCGTGTGGAGCCTCGTGGATGCCTGTTTTCCTATTGTGGTCATCATCCTGGTGTCAACTGAGTGCTTGATGTTGTTGTGGTTTCCCTCACCCGGTTGGAATTGAGTCGAAGGGTGTGCTAAAGAAGTGGATTGTAAAGACCATGGTATAAGAAGCAGGTTTTCAAGCCTGTGACCAACTCCCTCCAGGTGAGAGAGTTTGCTGGGAAGTGGTTTTCTCCCAGAGAGAGTCCAACACCAGCTACGAAGATCTAAGACTTTCTGATCCGAGTTGTTGCCGAGACCCAGAGAGGGAGGTGAAGCACTGATGGACTGTGCTTGTGAAGGTGTATACTCCTAGGTGAAATAGGCATGTGGGGAATGAGAGTCCGTGAGTAGTGGGCGTAAGAAGGCATCCTGGGAAGAATCCTTCCAGTTATTTTGTGCAGTTTTCCCTGTAACCTCAGCCTAGACTAGGATTCCTTGCCTTGGGTGGAGCTTAGTCCCAGCTCAGGGGTGACCCACTGGTGAGAGTGATGAGCAACATGGTCTAAGGCTGGGAGGTTCATGGAAGGCCTACACATGGTTGGTGGAATTACCACGGTTTCAAAGATAAGTATCAGCTTATGCTTAATATTATGTTTTGCATGCCTGTGATGCTTATATGTATCATGTATTCTGTTGTGCATATGAATTATTTTTAATGACAGGGATTATGTATGTTAGCAGTAATCTTGTGTTTACTCTCAGTTAAATGTGTTTAATATGACTTAAATGCATGTTATTAATTAAGTATGAGAATGATGTTGTTCCGCATAGTAGCGTTTGCCCGACCAGTGGGATGAAGGTCGGGGGTAGCGTTACAGTTTGGTATGAATGAGTGATGGGGGACTAAGATTCCATAGACTGGGTAAGGAATTGGGGGTTGGAAGGTTGGAAAGAGAGGCTAAGTGTTGAGCCTAGGGGTTTAAGTCCTTGGGAATAATATTTTAATATTATTCCAAAAGCCATGAAAATGTGATGTTTTATCCTAAGTTCTTTGGAAGGACGAGTGACTTCCAAATGGGAAGGAATAAGCTTCATGGGTGACAAGTGTCAACCCAAGTGCATGCAGTTAAAACTGTTGAGTTAATCCGTGATGGGGGTTCCTCCTCCATTCGATCGGTCGACTATATGAACTTGTGGGTGTCCAGGATCGATCTTTGTTTCGGTGTTTATTCTAGGGAATCCTTACCTGAACCGTTAAGTCTCTACATGGGATCTCTGTACACCCTCACGCATCCCCGAAACCTGAGCCATGAGTCTGTCCTGTATTGTTGGTTGGGGAAAAATGAATGTTCCGTAATTGTTGAGCCTTGCTATGTTGTAGCATCTATCTATCACCAGTTTTGGGAAGCCTGTGTTTGTGTTTCCAGTGGACTGTTGTGGTCACGCGACACTTGACTGCGTGTGGCTTATGGACCATTGTATGTTTGTGTGGAGCCTCGTGGATGCCCGCTTTCTATTGTGGTCATCATCTTGGTGTCAACTGAGTGCTTGATGTTGTTGCGGTTTCCCTCACCTAGTTGGAATTAAGTTGAAGGGTGTGCTAAAGAAGCGGGTTGTCAGGCCCGTGGTAGAAGAAGCAGGTTGTCAGGCCTGTAAGCAACTCCCTTCGGGTGAGAGAGTTTGCTGGGGAGTGGTTTTCTCCCAGAGAGAGTCCAGCACCATCTACGAAGCTCTAAGACTTCCTGATTCGACCTGTTGCCAAGACCCAGAGAGGGAGGTGAATCACTGATGGACTGTGCTTGTGAAGGTGTATACTCCCGAGTGGAACATGCATGTGGAGAATGAGAGTTCGTGAGTAGTGGGCATAAGAAGGCATCCTGGGAAGAATCCTTCCAGTTATTCTGTGCAATTTTCCCTATAACCTCAGCCTATACTAGGATTCCTTGCCTTGGGTGGAGCTTAGTCCTAGCTTGGGGGTGACCCACTGCTGAGAGTGATGAGCAGTGTGGTCTAAGGCCGGAAGGCTCGTGGAAGGCCTGCACGTGGTTGGTGGAATTATTTTTATTAATGTTCTGCATGATTACATATACAAAAGAAGGCTCCCGACCTTAACACTTAGGCTCTCCGGCCTAATAACACATAAGCCCACCAACTTATATAAACTTGTCTCACCATCCTATAAAACATAATTACAATTCATAATGCAAGCTTTATACTTCATAGACATGATTTACAACAGGGCTTGAACTTGGGGAAATTACAACCTTGATATGTCTTCTCAATACCATAGTGATTTCACCATCTGAATCATTCTAGAAACAAATTTATAGAAAAATGGTAAGATGACCTAAAAATAACATACCTTAGAACACATCACCAAAAGACTTCATCCTCCCTTGAAATCTGACCTTCTTTTCTTCTTATTTCCTCTGAAATTCAACTTGTATCAAATGAATGTATAATGATGTTTATTTATACCATTTATGTCACTTCCTTTTAACATTAGGGAAGACCCGACACTTTCTTGTTTTGTAATTCTTTTCTTTAATTATCTTCAGGGCCTACATGTACTTCCTTCTTCAATTCACTTTGTCATCTTAAAAATTCATTTCTCCTCAACCATGAGGATCCACGTGACGTGCCACATACCATCGGAAACAACATGATGTATACTATCCATTCATGGGTGTTGTATATGCATGTGCATTGTCCTTCATGTCTAAATACCTTTATCAATCTTGCAGTTCAAAACCCATGACTAGGGTTGGAATCAATGACAACAACCAATCTTCCAACAAGTGCATCAACCATGCACCAACCTGTACCAAACAACCTGTAATCAACCTATACCATAAAAAAGTGCATCAACCATGCACCAACCTATACCAAACAACCTGTAATCAACCAGTACCATAAAAAAGTGCATCCAACCATGTACCAAGTATGTATCAATCATGTTTCAACTACTCATCAACTATGACTCATCAATATGTACCAACATCATCAACTATACACCTCATGTATGTGCCAACTCATCAACTACTTGTCTCATCCATCTACCCAACATGTACCTCAACCAAAATCCATCATCAATTTCATCATCCAAATATGATTTGTAACTCTGTAATAGACCTRGTGTATATGATCACATAACTGCAAAACTTCCTTAACTTTAACAACAAGAGACTATCATTTTCATCAAACTTTTCTTTAGTCTTACATGACTAGTTTTGTATTAGTCAACAACCCTAACTTGAAATAAACATAACTATGTACCTGTAATGAATAAAGATATGAACATGATATACAATGTTCTTCAATGTGTTTTATGCAATTCCTCTAGGTGTCACTACTTGGAACCTTTTAGAAAAGGAGTTATAGCAAAAATGACATAACTTGCTGAATTCTGGCTTATTCTAGAGAGAGACCTTGTAGAGAGTGCCCCGCATGGAATATTTGTTGAATGGATCTGAAAATGTTACAAATAATACTAAAAAATGGTACTATAACCAACACACTTTGGATCTTTTATGAATAAGTTATGACGTTTTTACTCAAAACACTTATTTTAGACTAGTTTCAGGACTAGCCACAAACCCTATTTTCAACGGAGTGTAACTAAAAAAATAAAACAACCCACAAGTTGAATTGTTTACCATAGATACTTGGATATGTTCCCTCAATGGAATATCAATTTCATGGTCTGAAGCATTTTATAAAAAAAATTATTGCGAAAATGGTGAGATGACCTGCAAATAACATACCTTAGAAAGCATCATAAAAAAAGTTTATCCTCCCTTGAATTCCGACCTTCTTTTCTTCACCTTCCCTCTGAAATTAGGCTTATATATCCTTTGGTTACCTCAGAAACATATATATATATTCAATATGCTCAAGTGTTATTTAAAATGAGAGAGGCTTGCCTCTTATTTATACTCTCCAAGTAGTTTCGCTAAAAACATCTTCTAGGTCACTTTGCCCACTTTCCTTATTTTAGGGTTAACCCACTTGTAATTTCTCCATTAAATTTATTATTTAAACAATTTATTTTGTATTCACTTTGAATTATAGTACAATCATCACTTCACTTTATTATTTACCTTCTAAAATCTCTTAAACCACATTGACTACTTTGACCTTTTGGGGATTTTAGATGACATATGAGGGTCCTCCAACTTTGTAAGGCCATAACTCTCAAACCGTGAAGCATTATGTGACATTCCACATACCACCAGAAATGGACATGTACTATACATATAGAATAGTATTACCTTCAAACATATCAAAAATATACCATTATCCATCAAACCAACTTGGGTCCTTTACCCAAACCCGGGTTCTCCAACTTCTCATGGCCATAACTCTCTAACCATGAGGACTTATGTGACATTACACATACCACCGGAAATGGAATGACAAGCACCATCCATATAGGATAGTTTCACTGAAAAATTCACTGACCTTCATCTCATTATTCTACAAATAAGCATGGGTTCTCTAACCATTCTTCCAGAATAACTCAATCCACAAAGCATCTTCCCATGAGGGATTTCACCATAAGGGACCACTTTGGAGTTCATCCATTTGTACTTATTATCAACCATGACAAGAAATAATGAGTCATCTTTACATAAATCAAACTTGGGTCCCTTACCCAAACCTTTGTGCTACCGGTCTTTCTTCAAGGGTTGACATCAATGAGAACCAACCTTAATCAACATACCACACACAATTTCAAATGGAATTTTCCTGTGCTCTTGTTCACTAAATTGTTAATTGAAAATTTTGCTTGTGCTAGAATCTGATCCCATTGACGACCTTGCTCAATGACTAAAATTATTAAAAAGTTCCTCAAAATCTTGTTTACTAGTTTAGTATATCCATTTATCTGAGGGTGATATGTTGAACTAAAGGACAAGTTTTTCCCCAACCTCTTCCATAGAGTCCTCCAAAAGTTTCCTACAAATTTGTTGTCCTTGTCTGAGACTATGTTCCTAGGCAATCCATGTAGTCTCATCACTTCTCTGAAAAACAAATTGGCTATGTGTGTAGAATCATTTGTCTTCTGGCATTGTATCAAATGTGTCATCTTTGAAAATCTGTCCACCACAACAAATATGGAATCACTCCCTTTTTGGGTTCTTGGAAATCCCAATACAAAATCCATACTGATTGTATCTTGTGGCCTTTCTAGAATTGGTAATGGATGATACAAACCAATGTTCTATTGTCTTCCTTTTGCATACTCTAAAATTCTGCATTTGTTCACAAACTTTTTCACCTCTGCCCTCAAGCTCAACCAACAGTATGAATTGCTCAATTGTGCAAATTATCTTATCATGACCAACATTTCCAGCTAAACTTCCACTATGTTTCTCTTTGGGAAGGTGATCTCTCATTGAGCATATTGGTATGCATAGTTGGCCCCATTTGAACAATAATACATCTTGGATCAAATATTCTTTCCATGGGCTTCTGTCTCCCAACAAAGGATTCTTACATGCCTCATAAGCTTCCTTAAAATATGTATCTTCTCGATACATTTCCTTGAGGTGTTCAAACCCTAAGGTCTCCACTTGGAATTCCTGTATAATTAAACTCCTCCTGATCAAAGCATCTATAACTTTGTTATCATTTCCATCAATATGTTTAATAACAAAAGTAAAATTATGCATAAATTCTACCCATTTAGCATGTCTCTGATTCAACTTTTTTTTCCTAGTAATAAACTGCAAAGCTTGATTATCATTGTACAAGACAAATTCTATAGGAATTAGATAGTGCCTCCACTTCTTCAAATCTTGAATCATTCCATAAAATTATTTTTCATATGTGGAATACTTCCTCTTTGTGTCATTCATATTCTCACTGAAATAGGAAACTGGCCTATTATCCTGACTCAAGACTACTCCAATAGCTACTCCACTTGCATCACATCCCACTAGAATGTTTTTTCCAAAATATGGTAAGACCAGAATTGGTTGTTCTATGATCTTCTCCTTCAACACTTTGAAACTTTTTTCAGCTTCCTTTGTCCAATTAAAAGGCTTGTGTTTCTTCTTCACCGTGTCCAACATGGGCGTACATATACCACCGAAATTTCTGATAAAATTTCTATAAAAACTTGATAACCCATGAAAACTTCTTACCTCAAATATGCTTCCTGGAGATGGTCATTCTTTGATTACTCTCACCTTTTCTAGATCCATGTTCAATTCATTTGAAGAGATTACAAAACCCAAGTATATGAGTTTTGTCTTCATAAAAGAGCTTTTCTTCAGATTTATCAACAATTTTTCTTGCTGCAAATTTCTCATTATTGCTGTCAAATGTTTTAAGTGTTCTCCCTATTGTTGGACAATTGAGAGGGGGGAGGGGGGATGAATCAGTTGTTACCATGCTTAAACAATTATGCTTATTTTAAACTCTTTGCAGAGCACTTAATGACAATCACAATAATGCAGGGAGGTAAGTAATAGAACATTCGACATCAGTCACACATATGAAATATACAAAGACATATATTTTCTGAGGAAACCCATAAAGGGTAAAAACCTCTTCTTCTTGGTATGATAAGTAATCTTTACATTCTATACATGATCATACATATGAGATCCAACTCATTGTGGGGCTACAACCTCTGTTTTGCAAGATGCAACTTGCTGAGAGCACCAACTCTCTGTTTTCTCTAGCACCAACTAGAAGGAAGCACCAACTCCCTGTGTTTCTCTAGCACCCACTAGAAGGAAGCACAAACTCCCTGGTTTCTCTAGCACCCACTATAAGGAATAAACAATTCCCTAGTGTTACATCACCAACTGGATGGAAACACCAAATTCCAGTCACACAGGCACCAACCTGTAAGACAAAGAACAACAGTTCTCCCTTGCACCATCCTGCCACCCTGGTTTCTCTAGTTGCAACCAGATGGAAGATACAACTCCCTATGTTCAAGAACCCACTTGAACCATTGAGGACAACAGTCCTCCCTAGAACCTCCCTACCACCCTGGAATATCAAGTTTTATTTATATCAATTTATCACAATGATACAATATTTATCAATGGCTTACCGGTCTCATCAATGTTCTGCTACATTGGCCTGCTCTACCTGCATTTTGTCTTCCTTCACACTTTGCATTACGATTTCTATTCTTCTGCCTTTTATGCTCTATGTGCCATGTCCATTCAATGCACCATTCCTCTTCACTGTATTTCAGATGCTGCACACTGCCTCCTTCTACACCCTGAATCACTCTCAACAACAACACCCATCTCTTCTTTGTTCTACATTCTTATAGTCTCTGTGCACCTTGTGCATTCAATATGCGCAATTATCCTACATGCTCTCTATCGTGCCATTTTTCTCCCCATCAGGATATCCACTGCCACTCCACGTTCCCACCACTTCACTCCCTTGAGCATCAACACACTCTCTCTATTCTGCATGTTCTCCTCGTGTTGAGTCCTCTTCCTGATCATCATGGAAAATCTTCAGCTTATCTGGTGGTTATACCCATGTGTTCATCATCATTGGGTGTTATCCTAAGATTCCTTAGCCTGTCTAGCAGTTGAGACTCTTCGTCTTCTCTATCATAGTCGAGCTCATCCTCTTTGTTGCAGTTACAGGCTTCAACGCTCTTCCATCTGTCAATCGCCTCTATGAACAGTCTACATTCCACCAGAAGATGCCTCGAGACTCTTCATCTTCTTTGGCGATCACCCTGAAGTCTCTTCGAGTCCTCTGATAGAAACCATCCATTGTTTCTAGCAGTTTCACTATGAACCTATTGAGCCTTGTGCCTTTGGCACCTTTCACCTTTCCTTTCACATGTGGCCTCAGGTGGTGACCACAACCTACACCAAAAGGTGTTTTCGCATTTCAACATTTCGATATTTCGCATGTTGTGAATTCCTGTTGAGATTCATCTCGACTCTCCAAGTAGTGATCTCAAAAATGGAGCTTGGTTGCACTAGCTCCTTCCTCGATCTTCCACAGATGTGACTACTGGTTGTGACCACAACCTTATTCAAAACTGCATTTTGCAATTTCGCATTTCGTGAATTTGTTGCGAGTCACTCTGAATCTTACAACTTGCGATCACGAAATGGATCCTTGCAACTTGCAAGCTCCTTCCTTCACATGCCCAAAGTTGTGAGCAAGTGTTTATTCATAAAATGCTTTGGCGATTTCACATTTCGGCATTCCTACATTTTTGCATTCCTGTGGAGAAGTATCTCGACACTCCAACTCCTGGTATCTGAAACCTGCACCAAAAGGTGTTTTTCGCATTTTGGCATTCTGAAATTTCAGTATTCCTATGGTGAAGTGTTATTACACTCCAACTCTCGGTATCGAGAACTTACACCAAAAGGTGTTTTTCGCATTTCGACATTTTTGACATTTTGGCATTCGTGTAGTGAAGTGTTTCAACACTCCAACTCCCGGTATCCGGAACTCTGAAATGGAGTCAGATCAACTGTCTAGTATTTTGGCATTTCTCATTTTGGCATATCGACATTTCTGTGATGAAGTGTTTCAACACTTCCATCTCCCGGTATACGAAACAAAGTTTAGCTTCTGATACACCTCCAACTCCCGTTATCCGAAACTAGAGTTTTTGTTGATGTGCCTGTTTCGGGATTTCGACATTTCACATTTCACAACTTTGGGACTCTTGTGATGAAGAGTCTCGAATCTTGACTCCTCCAACTCTCAGTATCCAAAACCTTTGATTTCCCGGTCTGCGTAACGCCAAAATGGATTCTTTGTTTATGTGCCTGTTTCGAGATTTTGACGTTTCGCATTTCGCAACTTCGGGACCCTTTTGATGAAGAGTCTCGACTCTTGACTCCTCCAACTCCCGATATCCGAAACTCTGAAATGGATTTTATGCTTATGATCTTTCCATGCCATCGTTTCTGTTGATCTTCCTTGCCTGCCTGTTTTCCATCAAATGAACAAGCACACTCTTGCACTCTGCGTGCACCTCTGCACTATCTCTTTTGGTCTTCATAAGCTTGCTCTRCTGCGTCTCCCCAAAATAATTCTGGTGCCCACCTGGCACATTGTACCTATACTCAAGCCATCATCACTACTGTACTTACCATCAATGACAAGCATACGTTGCCTATAAAACATGCCAACAATCTTCCCCTTTTGCATTGATGGCAACAAAGGCACCCATACCTATTATTTTCACCCCCTTTGACATCAATGTCAAAGAAAACATGATCTCCCTGAGTTGTTGCAGTATTTTTCGGAGGTATCAGATATTCAATCAATACAAACTCCCCCTAACAAGATGGACTCTCTTAGGTGTGAGACGGGATGACACCCGACTTCTGTCGGAGATATTCAAATGGTGTCTTAGCTAGGGGTTTAGTAAAGATGTCTGCAATTTGTTCTGTGGTTGGAATGTAATGGACCTGAACAATCTAATTGGTGACTTGCTCTCCCAAAAAATGGTATTTTATGGGAATATGCTTGGTCTTGGAGTGGAATATAGGATTCTTGGACACACTGATGGCACTAGTGTTATCACAATGAATTGGAATCGGTGCAGCGTATTTTCCCTCCAAGTCTGCAAGTGTCTGAATCATCCATAATACTTGAGTGCAACAGGTAGTAGTAGTAATGTACTCTACCTCTGTAGGTGATAAAGAAATGGAACCTTTATTTTTACTCAACCATGCTACTAGAGAATCTCCTAAGAAGAACGCACCTCCACTCGTGCTTTTCCTTTCATCCATGCAATTACCCCAATCAACATCTGAGTAGACTGATAATTGAAAATTCTGATTCTTAGGATACCATAGGCCATAGTTCATTCTTTCTTTCAAACATCTGAATATCCTTTTGACAACTAGAAAATGACTTTGTTTAGGTGCAGACTGATATCTTCCTACCATTCCAACATCATGCATTATGTCTGGGCGAGATGTTGTGATGTACAACAGGCTTCCTATCATTGACCTATATGAAATTTGATCAACATCAGGTGAGTCAACATCCTTTCTTAATTTGCATCCAGTAACCATAGGTGTGCCCACAGGTTTAGAATCTTCCATTTGAAACCTTTTCAACATTTCTCTTAGATATTTTTCTTGAGAAATGAGCATCTCTTCATACCTCTGAGTAATTTGCAGACCAAGAAAAAATGACAGTTCACCTCTCATAGAAATTTCAAACTCAAACTCCATGGAAGAAGCAAACCATTGTACCAATGAATCCTTATTACATCCGAAGATGATGTCATCTACATAGACCAACATGATGAGAAAATCATTATCCTCTATTTTGATATATAGATTGTTGTCAACTGTACCTCTCTTGAACCCTTTGTCTTTGATATACGTATCTAGTTTGTGATACCAGGCACGCGGGGTTTGTTTTAACCCATATAAATCTTTCTTCATCTTGCATAATAAGTCAGGGTTATCAGATAGTTCGGAACCTTTTGGTTGTTCCATATAAAATTCTTCATTTAAATCTCCATTTAGACTTCTTCATTTAAATCTTCATATAGACTTCTTCATTTAAATTATGGGTCTTGCGCTTATTTCACCATTTCGCAATTCAACATTTCATCATTTCGACATTCTTGTGGTGAGGCATATTATCTCTCCAAGTCGCGATCTCCGAAATGGAGATTAGCTTCGTGCTACCTCCTCCCTTGAGCCTTTGTCTATGTGACCATAGGTTATGACCAGGGGCCAATTCTGAACACGCATTTCACATTTCACGTTTCGAGGATTCTGTGATGAGTCGTCTCGAATATCCATGTCCCAACCTCCGAAATGGAGCTTGTCTCTTGGAGCTCTTATCTACATCTCTTCGATGATGTGACCACCGATGGTGACCAAGCGCTTATCCATATAGTTCTTTCACAATTTTGCATTTCGGCACTTTGGGATTACTGTGATGAAGAGTCTCGACTCTTGACTCCTCCAAATCCCAATATCTGAAACTCCGATCGATGTGCCTGTTTCAGGATTTTTGGCGTTTCACATTTTGGCACTTCAGGACTCCTGTGATGAAGAGTCTCGACTCTTGACTCCTCCAACTCCCATTATCCGAAACTCCAGTTGATGTGCCTATTTCTGGATTTTTGTTGTTTCACATTTAGGCACTTCGGGACTCCTGTGATGAAGAGTCTCGACTCTTGACTCCTCCAACTCCCGGTATCCAAAACTCTGGTTGATGTGCCTATTTCGGGATTTTTGGTGTTTCGCATTTCAGCACTTCGGGACTCCTATGATGAAGAGTCTCGACTCTTGACTCCTCCAATTCCCAGTATCTGGAACTCTGAAATGGAGTCTTTGTTTCTGATACCCGAAATGGAATTTAGCTTCTGATATTTCCATGCGATCATCGTTGTGTTGCTGGTCGTGATCTTTGCCATCAATGACAAACACACATACATTGCACTCTGCATGCACCTCTGCACTATCTCTTCTGGTCTTCACGAGCTTGCTCTGCTACGTCTTCCCAAAATACTTCTGGTGCCTACCTGACACATTATACCTGAACTCAAGCCATCATCACTGCAATACTTTCCATCAATGAAAATCATACGCTTCCTGTAAAACATGCCAACAATCTCCCCCTTTGGCATTGATGGCAACAAAGGCACCTAGACCTATTCTTTTTTCCCCCTTTGACATCAATGTCAAAGAAAACATGCTCCCCTTGAGTTTTTGCATTATTTTTCAGAGGTATAAGATATTTAATCAATACAAACTCCCCCTAACAATATGGATTCTCTTAGGTGTGAGACGGGATGACACCCAACTTCTGTCGAAGATATTCAAATGGTGTCTTGGATAGGGGTTTAGTAAATATGTCTGTAATTTTTTATGTGGTTGGAATGTAATGGACCTGGACAATCTAATTGGTGACCTGCTCTCTCAGAAAATGGTATTTTATGGGAATATGCTTGGTCTTGGAGTGGAATACAAGATTCTTGGACACATTGATGGAACTAGTGTTATCACAATGAATTGGGATCAATGCAACCTATTTTACCTCCAAGTCTGCAAGTGTCTGAATCATCCATAATACCTGAGTGCAACATGTAGTAGCTGCAATGTACTCTGCCTCTGTAGTTGATAAAGAAATGGAACCTTGCTTTTTACTCAACCATGCTACTAGAGAATCTCCTAAGAAGAACACACCTCCACTCGTGCTTTTCCTTTCATCCACGCAATTAGCCCAAACAACATTTGAGTAGACTGATAATTGAAAATTCTGATTCTTAAGATACCATAGGCCATAGTTCATTGTTTCTTTCAAATATCTGAATATTCTTTTGACAACTAGCAAATGACTTTGTTTAGGTGCAGACTGATATCTTCCTACCATTCCAACAACATGCATTATGTTTGGATGAGATGCTGTGATGTACAACAGGCTACCTATCATTAACCTATATGAACTTTGACCAACATTAGGTGAGTCATCATCCTTGCTTAATTTGCATCCAGTAACCATAGGTGTTCCCACAGGTTTAGAATCTTCCATTTGAAACCTTTTCAACATTTCTCTTAGATATTTTTCTTGATAAATGAACATCCCTTCATACCTTTGAGTAATTTGCAGACCAAGAAAAAATGACAGTTCACCTATCATAGAAATTTCAAGCTCAGGCTCCATGGCAGAAGCAAATGATTATACCAATGAATCCTTATTACATCCGAAGATGATGCCATCTACATAGACCAACACGATGAGAAAATAATTATCCTCTATTTTGATATATAGATTGTTGTTGACTGTTCCTCTCTTGAAGCCTTTGTCTTTGAGATACGTATCTGGTCTGTGATACCAGGCGCGCAGGGCTTGTTTTAACCCATATAAAGCTTTCTTCAACTTGCATACTAAGTTAGGGTTATCAGATAGTTCGAAACCCTCTGGTTGTTCCATATAGACTTCTTC